>CAUYQV010153266.1:0-15824 GCA_963574575.1 Galagoides demidoff
CAGCTTTTTGGTTATTTTTCCCCAATGCCCTTGCCTCTGTCCCCTGCCTCTTTATTTTTGGAAGCTGCTTCCCTTCTTTCCCTCTTATCTGCCACACTCATTCCCTTTCCCACTGTGGTGTAGGTTCCCAAGCCAGGGTCACTACTCCTTCCCTCTCCTCTCTCGGCCCTGTTCTCCACCAGACTCCAGGCAATACCACACAGGTCTTTTCCTTTCCCTGCCTCCCCAGGGTGTGCTCTTTCTATTCCAAGTGACCTGAGGACATCCTGAGCACCAGTAGCTGGCACCCCCACCCCTATGTGGTCACTCCCTATGGCATGCACCACACACTTCTCATGCTCTTGCACTATGATCCCCCAGGGTGATATTCTTCAGTCCTGGACAGTGTGTGGAGGGGGGAAGCTGAAGCCAAATTCCAGCTCTGAAATTCTGGGTCTGGGAGCTGGCATCTTCTGGGGGGGTGGGTGGGGAGGTGGAAGTGTGGGGGAGGGGTGCTCGTGGGTTGACTTTCTGCTAGAAGAAGGGACACCAAGCTTTCAGAGGAAGGGCTGGATAGGAACCAGGAGACTAGTTGTAGTCTTGCTATCCTGATCCCTGAGACCAGTCAATTGATCCACATTTAGTTGTTTAGTAGGAGGAAGAAGGGGAAAGAAACTCCCTTTTAAAGGAACTCCCTTTTTCTTTTCTGTTTCTTCCCTTCCTTTCCTTTCCTTTCCCTTTCTCTCTCTCTCTCATTCTTGTTTATTTTTGAGTCAGAATCCTGGCATCAGCCTAGCTCACAGCAACCTCAAACTCCTGGGCTCCAGTGCTCCTCCCGCCTCAGCCCCTCAGCCCTGCCAGAATGCAAGGTGAATTTTTCCTATTCTTTTCTGAATTTCAGATTTAACGTGAGGGTACGAATGATTAGGTTACATGGTTTGCGTTTCTAAGGCAAGGTTGAAGATGTAGTTGAGCGGGTCAACCGGGGGTGTGCTGTAGACCCTCACCTTGTACACCGTAGGTGAGAGCTTACCAGTAACCTTGGTCCTCTCCTTTCCCCTCTCCCTCCTTCGCCTGTCCCCACTGGAAGAGCCGGTGGTGTTCTCCCCTCCTGGGGGGGGGGTAGTTGTTTTTCTATTGGTTTTTATACCTTTTGTATTCACCTGGATGGAGTTGAAACATATTCTCTTTAGTGAAGTATCACAGGAATGGAAAAGCAAGTATCCAACGTACTCAATACTAATTTTTCTTCTGTTGTCCTCGTGGCCACGTCCTGGTGGAGACAGATCACTGGAGGTCTTGCCTTTGCTCAGGCTGGTCTTCAACTCCTGACCTCAAGTAGACCTCTGGCCTAGGCCTCCCAGAGTGCTAGGATTTCAGGCACGAGCCTCCACACCAGACGGAACTATTCCTTTTCACTCTTAGGACTCTTTCCTAGGATTCCGCGCACCCAGGTTTCCCTCCCTGGGCACAGATGCTGTCTGCACCCTGCCCTTGGCAGTTGCTCATCTGTGGAAGTTAAAAAGTCAGCTGGGCTCAGCTCTTCCCAGGAGCACCAGGACCTCATTGAGGATAGAGCTGCAGATCCTAGGCGGTCACATGCCCAGAGCAGCCCACTGACTGGCTGCAGAGTCTCCAAATGGCAGCCCAAGTTTCTCTGCTTTTTATGAGTAGTCTTTTTTTTTTTAATTGAATGGTAACTATGTATATTAATGCACTTCTAGGGTACAGTGTGGGGTTTTCACATGCAATCCGAAATACTTCCATCAAACTGATCAAAACAGCCTTCATGTCATTTTCTCAGTTATTGTTTCAAAACATTCTGATTCTACTCTTAGAGAGTTTCACTTGTCCCCCTGTAAGATAAACCTCAAAAATGGTCCCTCCAATCCCCCTCCCTCCACCCATTCCCCCCTCCCTTCTCCCTCCCCCTCCCCACATTCATATAGCTTAAATTTGCATTTCTAATGAGTTACCAAGTAATGCTGACTCGTTGCTGGTCCAGAGATCACACATTGGAAACCACTGGAGACGGTAGTATATTTCAGGTGAGGTTTGATGCGAGGGCACCAATGTCACCAATGTCCAAATTGCTCTCCATGCCTTTGTTCTGCTGTCTGTAGAGCTTACTTCAGCTTTGGGCTCTGCACTGATATAAGCAATGCCTTGCTCTCTTCAATGGCAGCAGTATTTTCATTTCCTCACATCACAATGGTTAGGGGTGGAAAGCATCTCTTCTGGGAACACCATTTTTCTGTGAAAATGTTTCCAGTATCTTACTGACTGTGGTCTGTTCAGATGCTTGCCCTTGAGTCAATCCCTGGGGGAGATTGGCTTAAGCCAGTCAGAGACTCTGACACGAAATAAAGGAGTAAGGTTAATCTCACCTGAGGCTAAGATGGCTGAGAAAAACTACAGAATGAATTCCCCAGAGAGAAACTAGGACTCTGGTTTTTGGTGGGATTAAATAGAGATAGATATTAGAGAGATAAACAGGATATTCCTGTAATTTTGTAACATAGGAGAGTTCTTGCTTGGTAAAGCCAGCAATGAGGCCATAGCTAGACCTCATCTCACCAGTTATTTTGGAATAGGAGTTCTTTCAGGAGACACATCTGACTCCTTTCAGAATGCTAGCTGTGTTCTAGTGGGGTTATGCTCTATTTTTCTCACTTACTAATTGAACATCATGTGCTTAAGATCAATTTTATCTCTCCTTGCTTACATGGATCATTGCACCATGAAAGACAGAGACCTTAAAGAAAGATAGCAGTGTGACTAACCTTTATGTTTGCAAAAATCTCAGAGACTTAAAGCAGTGGAGATAGCTCTAATCATGATTGGCTGTAAGGGGAACCCATTACTCATTTCTAAGCAATTATTCAGGCAACAGCTATCTTTACCAACCACACAACACAGGATCATCCACAAATCTTTAGTGTACTGTCAGAGCAAGGAGGAAAGGGAAGACAGGGAAGGGAATGGTTGATGTGTGTTTCTGTGTTCATTGCACATGAGGTCATCCTCTCCAGGGGCAGCTCTAGTGGAAACAGCTCAAGCCAACAGGGGCTGATTGTTGCTCCATTTAAGGGACATTGGGGTTAAGCAGGCAATGAGTTCTTAGGATCAGAAAACAAGTAGCTCACACTCCACACACTGTGTGTGTGGGTGAAATGGGAGCAAATAAATGAAGGAGGTAATGTGAGAGTTAATGTGGTATATGTTATATACCAGCGCTTCTCAATCTGTGGGTTGCAACCCACAGTAACTGTATTAAAGGGCTGCGGCATTAGGAAGGTTGAGAACCACTGCTATATACTCTTCTAGAACCTCTGTAAGTTGACCACCCAAGGAACTGTAACAAATTGGTCAACATATGGAGGTGGTCAACATAAGAAACTAGGTCTACTGTACCAATATGTACATGTGGTGCATGTCTGGTTTATGAAAATTAAGTCAACTTAAGGAGGTGTTCAGTGTAGAGAGATGGTCAACTATGGGGGTATACTGTATACACCTTGGTGCTGGGTGCTTGGTTGTTTGCCAGTTAGGCTGGGGCCTCTAACAGAGAGAGCACTTCTGTCTCTAGCTCACACACTGTCCTGCTCCATTAGGCTGACTCTGGCTGGCACTGGGAATTCTTGTTACAGACCCAATTCCCTAGCATCTAGCATACTCCTTGATACAGGTGACAACTCAAAATCAAAAGTACTTGGACAGTTTGGTCATTTTGCCTTGGACTTAGGTTTCTGGCTTATACTTGTGGGCTTATTCATAGTATGTTTTGATACATAAGATGTTCATCCATCTGTGTGGCTGCTGGTGGGGGTCATTGATTGCCAGATGCTGGTGGGGGTCATTGATTGCCAGAATTTAGGAAGCATTCTTGGGCCCTATAGAGTGATTATGGGGGGAAAATCTCTGGGGGAGGGAAGGAAAACATTCTTTCAGTAGGAGCCACTATGTCTCAGAGGCATCTGTTCACATGTCAAAAGTTATGACCTCGTTTTGGATCACAAACAGCAACAATAGCATCTATATTTGTTTCTTGAATGCTCACCATGTGTTAGGCTTTAAACATGCTTTAACATGTTTTACATTGTAGCACCCTCAATGCCCACCTAATAATGGTAAATACTATTACTTTCTCCATTTCCCAGATGGAAACATTCAAGGCAAAGTGGTGAGGCTACTTGCCCAAGGTCACATAGCTAGTAAGTGGCATATGCTGCCTTTAGTTTTTAGTGGCCCTCAGATTTTAGGGGAATTTGTTCCTTGTTCAACAGCAGATGCCTAAGCCCTAACCCCAGCATCTCTGACCTTGTAGGTCTGGGATTGGGCCTAAAAATTTGTATTTCCAAGTCTGTAAGTGGTACTGATGGTGTTGGTTCAAGGGCAGATGGAGAACCTTACATAGACAGGCTCTGGAGCTTACACTCTTAAAAAATAGGCTCTGGAGCTTACACTCGTAACAAATTTGTGGCACAGAGAATATTTATTGAGAAATTGTGGCACGTCACTTTGGCTTTTACAATTTACACTCTTGTCATGGGATCCAAATTTTGTGCCCAGGTCTGGGTCATTTTCTCTTTCACCTCCAAGACCATGAACATTTAAATGGTGCAGTACTGAGAGAACTTTGTGTAGATTTCTCACAGATATAGTGTGGATGTTAAATTTTTTCCCCACTTCTTCATTCTCAGAGTAATTTGCTTCAGTGGCCTAAGGATCCGTATATCTGGTGGTCATCATTAAATGGTTAGCCAAATAAATGTACATACATCAAGCAAAGGAAAACTCCAAACCTATGGAATGGTGGTCCTCTTAAAATCTGCTTTCTACTTTTTATTGGGTTTATGTCTAGCTAGTTGGATAAATGGTTTTCCAGGTTTTCTTGCAGCCATGTTTTCTCAAGTGAGGACACACTTTGAGTTTACTTTCTTCATGAGAAAGCTGCTTACCTTGGACATCCTTGGTTTCTCCTTTCCATGAGCTGGGATAGAGCCAGGACAGCAACCTGGCTCTAATCTTATATATGACATCAACACTCTAGGAAATGGCAAACAATAAGATGGGAGGGAACTGAGTTTGTGAAGATTGTGTGGGTTAGAATCTCATATCTCTGAACTCTTTTATGGGAGAGAAATCATCTTCTTATATAAGTCAGTGCACTTCAGGATCACTGTTTTTTCATTACAACATTTTACCCCATTGCAATAATGAATGACATATAATAGTTTACATGTTGGTTATCTAAAATTATCCCAAAACTCACTGGCTGAAGACAATTAACATTTATTAGCTCGGTTTCTGATGGTCAGGAATTGTGGTTCTGGATCAAGGTTTAGCATGAGGTTATAGATAAAATGTTGATTTGGGCTGTGGTTGTCTGAAAGCCTTATTGGGGCAGAAAAACGATTTTCCAAAATGGTAGTCTCACGTAGTCAATAACACTCTTGTATTCCTAGTGCTCTGCGAGGCCAAGGTGGGTGGATTGCTTGAGCTCAGGAGTTTGAGAGTAGCCTGAACAAGAGTGAGACCCTATCTCTACTAAAAATAGAACACAAACAACAACAAAAAGCTAGCAGGCATTGTGGCAGGTGCCCATAGTCCCAGCTATTTTGGAGGCTTAAGCAAGATAATCCCTTGAGCCTAAGAGATTGTGGCTGCTGTGAGCTAGGCAGACTGCCAGGGCACTCTACCCAGGGTGACAGAGTGAGACTCTGTCTCAGAAAAGAAATAAACAAACAATTAATAATAAAGAAGAACCCAGGAGGTCTCGTTTCCTTATCTTTCTATAGGGCTACTTAAAAGTCCCCACAAAAAGGTTATCAACTTTTTTCAGGGGGAGTGATCTGTGGGAGAGAAGAAGCCACACAGCCCGTTTTGACCTAGTGTTGGAAATAATAGTCATTTGTTCAATATTTTATTGATACACCAATCATTCCTATTGATGTGGGAGGGGACTACACAGGGCATGAATACCCATCCAGACGGCTGATGGAATAAAACTATCCTCAAGATAAACTCTCATTAAGGTCAGCAATGGCAGGCACCATGTGCTTTTGATTGTTTTGCTTGTAGGTATGGATATGCACACATACTTATACATGCATGAGCGTGTACGTGCCCAGACACTCTTCCTGAAGGGATTGCCTAACAAACTGATAACAGAAATGGCCTCTTCAGGTGGGGTTAGGAGACTGGGAGTGTGGGGTAGAAGGGTAATATCTTTTATGATCATTTTGAGCAGTTTGATGTCCACAATACATATTTTTTTTTAAAGCTAATGTTTAGTCAAACATTACTTTTGTTAAAAAACCAAACAAAACCAAAACTAAAACTGTAGCAAAAATTACAAAAAAACCCCCCCAAAACAAAAAAACCCCAAACAACTTGCTGTCCAAACTTGAGGCCAAAGTATAACTGTTCATAAAAAACCAAGCTAGTATTAGAATTTGATATTGTTTCTTTTATTTCTCAGATTAATAATTCACTATGAGTTCAACAGTATACTTTTTTCTGTGTAAAAAAAGTTTTCCATAGCAATAGTTTTCTTGAAGAGTTAATTTCTTTTTTGTACTGCACAAAAATTTGGAGGTTGAAGTTAGAAGTGTGGGAAAATGCAATGCCATCAATAGCAAACGTCTTCAGTAGGCAGAAATAACAAAGAAACATAATGAACTCCATATTTCACATTTAGAAGAGCAACTTATTGTATGTCACCAAAGGCATTTAAAATGCTCCAAATTGGTATAGCCTGTGTCTTAAAGCATAGCAGCCTGGGATGACAAAAATCACAAAGTTGTTTGCAAACAATGAACATTTCTAGTTGCTGAAATGTTTCATTGACAGTTGAGATTGTGTTCTTCAAACAGAAAGACAAAAGTTTTTAAAAATTATCTAGACAATTAGTTAGCATAAATAATAACAATTCTTTGTTTCAAAACCAAGGTTTTGAGTAGTGAATGGGGCTTATGTAAATAACTAGGAAAAAGTGGGAAATGGTAAACTTTTCTTCATTTCTCCATTCATAGCTGGTCAGCCACATGAGTACATCTCAAATGATTTGGGGCAAGCCAAGTTTTAAAAACATTCTAACCTATGGTACGACCAATAGACAACTCATGCCACCCAAGGAGTTCACCAATATCCAAACCAGTCTATTCTCTATTTAACAAGAAAAGTCTGTTGTATACATGCTTGGATGCTGTGGTGATGTCAAATTGCCATAAAAACTTCCTCTTCATTTCCTTACTTATCCCAAGCCAGACTTATTCAGATAGCTCACAAAAGGCATTAGTCACCAGGGGCCTGATTGAGCAATGCTAAACTAGATTACAATGAATGGACAGTGGGTAATTTGGGTTGGAGGTGTTTAATTCACACTGTAGTGGGCTGAATTATGGCTCCCAAAAGTTCAAGTCCTAATCCTTGTATCTACAAATGTGTCCTTATTCAGATGTAGGCTCTTCGCAGATGCAATCAAGTTCCAATTTATGGTGTCCTCATAAATTGAGAGAGGTTTGAAGACCAGAAGAGATAGAGGGAGGAAGGTCATATGAAGACAGACAGAGATGGGAATGATGGGGCTGTCACCCAATGAACACAGGATTGCCAGCAACTACCAGAAGGTAGGAAGAAGTAAGAAGGAGCCCTCAAAAGCCTTTAGAGAGATAGCCCTGCTGAAACCTTGACTTAAAACTTCTAGCTTCTAGCACTATGATGGGATACATTTCTGGTATTTTAATAGTCTGTAGTATGTTGTTATGGCAACCCTAAGAAACTAATACATACACCAACAGTGGATTTCACGCAGCAACAATTCTAAGGGCTAACATCTGTTAGGTAATAAAAGGTTTCTATGGCAAATAAGCTTAACAAGGAGAAAGTTAAAGACTTCAGCTTGAAAAAAAATTCTCAGGGCTTTTGACATAAATTTAGCAGCTACTATTAACCAAACATCTTCTTCCCTGAAGGCATGTTGAAGACATTAAGCAGACCAACTCATGTGATTGTCATAACATCTCCATGAAGTTGGGAAATATTCCTCTCCCCATTTTATAGATGATGAAACAGAGTCACAGAATGGTTAAGCCACTTGCACAATGGGTAGGGAACAGTGAAGCTGAGATTGCCCAGGCATTGAATCCAGAGCCTCGGTGGTCCTGGCATGTAAGGAACCTCAGAGGTCTCCTAAGGGCTCTCATAGTTAGGACAGGATCAATTTATTTATTTATTTTGTGTGTGCAGAGGATTCATAGGATGCATGTTTAATGGAAAATGACTGTTGAACTGTCACTGGCCACACATTCTACTGCTGTGTGTATTTCAGGATTTAAGCAGTTTAGGATCCTGGGAAAATGACCTAAAGCAATTATCAATGGCTTCCAGAGGTGGCTAATGTAGTCACACAGCTAAACAAATGACTTTTCTAAATAACTACATATTCTCATTTGAAATTACTCCCCACCCCGACCCTGCAAACCAAACACATACTACAGGACTTGGGAATTGAACAGGGAAGCACACATTGGTTAGTGAAAAATACAGCCTGACAAAAGTGTGAGAAAAAAATCTGCCCTAGTAAATGGAAAAGGAGCTAAATCAATGGGCTGTGAGAATAGAAGGAAAGCTCACTCAGGTGTGAAGAAACAGTGTGGCTGTGAGTCACACCACATTGCTTAGAATGAGTGCATTAAAAAAAAATAATAATTCAAAAGGAATCAGGGGGCCCATGACACAGAACCAAAGGGGCACAACTATTGGAAAAAGAGAGGAAAGTAAGAATCAGTCAGTCACAAGTATTTTGAAATCCATGCATTTGGAGAATGAAGTGGGTGGGTTACCACAGAGGAGGAGAAGATAGTTAAGTGCTTTTGGTGTTAGAAGGCCAAGGGCTGTTTCCCCACTCTCAGGGGATGACCTGGTTTTCTATTTCATTGAGAAAAAAGGAGCAACCAGAACACAAGTCTCTCCTCTGTCTACCACCTACTTGCTTGTCTCCATTGATTTTCCTCCCCTCTGGAACCTGGAAAAAACTGCCCTTTCTCATATCTGGTCCTTTTACCTGTGTGCTGGACCATCTTGCCTCTCACCCACTCAAGGACTTTCTTCCTGTGATCTTCCTCATTCCCTTTTGTCCATTGATTTTTGACTGTCAGCAGGTTGTATCACTTTATAACCATGCTAAAATCATTTTCCTCCTTAAGTACTTTCCCTCAAACTGCAACAATATTTTTCAACTCCCCCTTTAGAGCAAAACTGAAGAATTATTCATACTTCCCCTTTCTACTTCTTTACCTTCCATCCATCTTGAAAACATTTCAATCAGGCTTTTATCCAGACCATTCCACCAAATCATTCCTGTCAAGTTGGCAAGGACTCTGTCTTGCCAAATCTAACGATTACCTCCCTGTCCTTATCTTACTTGACCTCTAAGCATATCAGCAGGATTAATCACTTCTTTGAAACTCTTTCTTGACTGGGTCTTGAGGACACCAATCTTAACTGGTTATTCTCCTGTTTTCTTCTGTTTCCTTGGCTGCTTTGGAAACTTCTTTGTTGGATCTGCTTCTTTCTGATCTCTAAATAATAGAGTTCCCTCAGGCCTGGGAACTCTATTATTACCTACCTGTATTTGCTTCCTAAGAGATTTCATCTAGTCTCATGCCTTTAAATACCATCTGTCAGGGGTGGTCTTCTAAATTTCTATCTTCAGTCTTGAGTATTTAGCTCATATATATAATGGCTTCCTTGAAATTTCCCTTTAGATGTCTCACAGATACCTTGCAGATATCGTGTCTAAAACAGAACTCTTAATTTTCTTACCTCTCTGCCCTCAGAAGGGCCCATGCAGTTTGGGTTCTCTAAAGTCGATGTTGAGTTTGAGCTTGGTGGGCAGAGGATTTATCAGGGATTGGCCTCTGTGGATAGGCAGTTAGAGAAGGGGTGAAGGACAGCACTGAGAAGAGGGGGAAGTTTTAGTAAGAGTCAGACCCAATATAGGCTTGGCCTCCCTGATAAAGAGCTCTGGAGTGCATATGACCTGTTAGATTGAACCCAAATGGCGAGGACTTTGCATGCCAAGTTTGTCAGTCATTGTGAACTTCTCTGGGAAGACACTCAGGGAGGAGGCAACTTTCTGCAGCTGAGGCCACCCATGAAGACATGGACAGTTGGAGGGTATATCTCTCAACGTCTCTGTCATCAACCACTTGGGGTCATCTAGTCATTTTCCCGAGCACATTGCCTTTGTGTCTTAGTTTAATATGCAGCCTTTGAGGCTCTAGGTATTTTGCTAATTTTAGATATTTTATCCCAAGTTGCAAACAAGTATCAGTTGTGTAACATTAGGATGTTTCCCACCACTCATTCTGTAATGGCTACACATTTGTAACTTCTCCAATGCCACTACCTACTCTATTTTATTTCAAAGAAATATTGAAGGGTGGTGCCTAAGGCTCAAGGAGTAGAGCGCTGGCCCCATATACTGGGGGTGGTGGGTTCAAGTTCTGCCCTGGCCAAAACTGCAAAAAAAAAAAAAAAAAAAAAGGAAAGAAATATTTAAAAGGTCAATTTATAACACTGAGTTTTTGCAATTGTGAGGGTCATATCCTCATAAAGAAATCCTCAATATGTGTATAAAGCTAAGCAAAAAATATAAGTAAGAAATCAATTCTGAGCAGGGGCCTCTACAAGTATTTTAAACTAAAATTTATTGAAGGTCTTTTAAGGCTAAAATTTCCCCTAAATTGTACTTGGTTTTCCAAAATTAAGTAATTGAGGAACTTTGTAAAGACCTGTATGTAAGATAATTATCTATTTTCTGAATGGTAAGTTTTTGGGAAAGTATCTTACCTCATATTCAGACATGTATGTTATTTAAGGATATGTAAAAATCAGACAGGCAGATCTTTCATAGTGGTTGAAGCAAACCTTCATACACTGAAGCCAATTCCTCAGATGCCAAACAACAGAACCACTTTTCATCAAAGCAACATGGCTTGAGAAAATCCTTCATTCTCTATTTCACCTCTATTTTACTTTTTGTATAAAGCTCCTCTTGAAAACACCTAATGGAAAAAGTGACCTTTCATTCAAGGCATAAACTTCAGTATTCCATAACACTGGGCTCAAGAAACCATTTTTACATTTTACAGACTATTTTTAGAAAAATTGGCCTGTTCTTCTTATTTTGGGGGTGGGTTTGCTCATCCAGGATGTTCATGTTGTTTTCTTGAATCAAGAAATAATAATGAGTGCGCCCATAGGTACTCTTGTCTGCACCCAGGTCTCTCAAGCCCACACGTAATGCATTCTTATTTCTAGGAAAGTTACAGCTATTTCTGCCACCTCATTCTGCCGCCTCACAATTTGTCAAGACCTCAGAAATGGATGAATATAGATTTGAGAAGTGAACATGTAGAGTAGATGTGTTTCTGATTAGTAAGTTTTTAAAGTTCAACAAATGAAAAACTTTTGAGAGATTCTTTACTTTTTAAAGCTTTCTATCAGTAGAGATAATCTTGTTTTTTAATGTTTAATTTCCTCCCTTTGCTTGCCTTTACTCTGCATGCTATCATTAAAAATGTAAAAAGTAGTGTCACAAAGAATAGGTAATATAGGCTACCATGTTCTGTGATCTGCCAAGTTGGCCCAAGGTCACATGGACCATTATGAGGTATGCCTTTAGGTCACCACTGTGTAGCCTTCTTTCTCCATAACTTCCCTCCTACTTAAATTCTCCCCATAATATCTTTTGGCTTAAAACATTAATAAGGAAAAAATCCCCACCCAGTCATTACTATAAAACAATAGCAAACCAAACAACATCATTGGTTTTGTGTACAGGCTTTACCTAAACTGTCTCCTTGTGAGTTAGACTCTATGATTAACTCCATGTTCCAGATAAGAAAACTGAAGCTTAAAGAAGCTAAGAAACTGCCTAGCCAAAATTATTTAAGTGGAGGGCTTGGTGAAATGTATCCTCTTAACCTCTTTGCATATCATCCCATTCTCAGAGCTAAAATGTGCCCAGTAGATTCTCTAGTCCAGCTACCTTATTTTCAGGACATGAAATGGATACCCAAAGAGGTAGAGTGACTCATTTGAGGTTATACAACAGCTGACCCAGGATCATAGCCTGGATCTTTCTCATTTAAGTCTCATGGTCCAGGCACAATATGATATTGCCTCCAATGTAATTAGAAATCTAGAAGATAAAGGACTCATCCCTCACACTGGCTTATGATTCAGAAGAAACTGACTTGAAATTGTAATAGAGTTACTTATAGGCAGACACAATAGAGGCTAGTGAATGTTGAGTCCCATTTACTTTTCAGCTTCTTTTAGTTCATTCCCATCATGCTAAGTTAGGGAAAGAGCTTCAGCTTACAGAAAGAGCTCCCATTGATTTAGTGTCTAACTGTGTGGATGTTTAGGTAAGACTCAAGAAAAAAATCTCTTTGCTTATCTTCTCTTCTAGGACTTTGTTCTAACTTTACTTGTAATGCTCATTTGGAATGTGAGATCAATAGAATAACCATATGCACATATTTGGAGATATTTTGCAGGTTGCATCTGAGTGCTAGTTATTCAAGGATACAGAGAACATTTTCTCTTTTCAGGCTTTGCTTATCCATTCAGTGTCAATCATTATCTATCTATATTTATCTGAAATTACATTTTTATTTCTGTAATGACCACATGACCACATATTTATACCCCAAATTAAGCTTAATAAAATAACTGCCATATACAGCTGACTTTCTATATGTTTTCATTCAACTATGTTTGTTCAACTATGTTTTTCTTAGGCTTTTGCTAAAACATTTTATTGAACATAATGCAGAATATCTTCTGAAAGTGCTAAGCCTACAAATGAATAAAATTGATAGGAACAGTGACTCCATGAAGTAGTGGCACAAGTATGTCAGACATTTCGATCCTACAACTTATCTACCAGACTGCTTGACTGGAGTTTCAATTCTTATTTGCCTTGATATTAATACATACTGTTTTTCAACACAACAAATGATTGTGATTAAGAATAATTTGCCACCTCTTTTAGTGGAGTTGACATAATTATTCAAATCCATGTGACTGATAAAATATTTTAAACTACAGTACGAATGTCTTATGGCAATGGTATTGTTAAGGGTCTATCAGGCTTTCCAATAGATTCTGGTCTTTTTCTAATTGGCCCAGATCACTTGTCCATTTTAAATTATAACAAGTAGAGATATTTATTGGCAAGAATATTTTATAACAAAATATTATCAATGGCTCAGTAGACTGCAAAGAAAATTGCCCTTTCCCCAGACACATTTAAATCCCCAGGTATACAAAATTTGGAGGTAAGGGAATCGGAATAAACATGTTTTTCTCAAAGTAAAAACAAGATGTTTATTATAAGGAGAATGATACAGTATTTTTCTATGTAAAATTTGAGGCAAGATGACTATAAGAATAACATTCTGGGCAAGCTAATCATTTTAGCAGCTCACTCTCACACTATCCTTTCCACCTTTATGGGAATCATTCCTGCTCTGAACAGCCTCAGCTGGGTATCATGAGGATGGGACTAAGTGCTGCCCGTGGCTGTGACAGACTTCACCAATCAACTGCAGCACCATCACAACACTCTTTGCTGCTGAATCTGGTGTGGCCAAACCATACCTAACTTTTATTACTTGTCTGTGCATTGGTATCCTCAGATAATGCATTTTTATCATCCTCATTTTATAGGAAGAGGCAAACAAGTTTTCAAAATTTACATAGCCAGGACAGGAAACAGGGTCTAAATCCTACTTCAAATCAGTTTAACATGTGTTCCTAGCACTGTGAGGATAGAAAGAGAAGAACAAGGTATTATCCCTGCCCCCAATTAGCTCACTAGGCTACAATTAAAAACAAAACAAAACACACACATACACATACATACATACATATATATATATATATATATATATATATATATAAATAAATTTTGAGAGAGAGAGAGATATTTTTGGACTCTTACCTTTTGTAGAGCTAAGGGCCTTAGTTTAGGACCTTAAAATCACAGATGCTTAATAAATTATAAAAATAAATAAGATTCAGACAGAGAGGCCATGCCTCAGGAATTTGATTTAAAAAAAGTAGCCATGGGCATAGAGGTAAGATGACAGACTTCAGCCAGCTTTCTATAGAGACTCCCATCCAGAAGGAGAGTTAAAAGACAGAAGTTTAGTAAGTAAGCCAATAGTTTGAAGCTGAGCCAAGAGACAAGGTTTAAAAATGCATATCAACCCTGCTGAGGTGAGCTGTGACCCCCAAAGATACAAACAAAAGGTACTAAATCCATCACCAAGTGGACAGGAGTCCCCTCACCCATGAGAAGGGCTCGCAGTAAACTCTATACAACCAAGTGAGCAGAGTTCAAATGTCCTCCCATTCTATTCCATGTGAGACACCCTCTAAAAACTGGACTTCCTATTCCCACTAGAGTGCCATGGCACTCTCCTGCCAGGCATAAAACTGTATAAAACTGTATATATTCTCTACCTGCAATTATGAACTCCCATCACTCCCCTCCACTCTCACGCTGAGGTCTGGAAGCCTGTCCCCCATGGACTCCAGATTCTTGGGCATTTTCTTAAGAGGTGTTGATGGGGCAGGGTATGAATGGGGCATTTTCTCGAGAGGTGTGGATGGGGCTATTGCTGGTCTGTGCTGATTCTGTGGCATGGGAGTAAGGAGAGGATGGTCAGCTGAGAGGGAACCATACAGGAGTGGCGGTGCCCCAATGCCCAGAGCAGGAGTTGCAGTGGTGGGAACAATAATGCTCACACCTCTGGGGCTATTCTGGACAGACACATCCTGTCTCTCTGGGCAACCAGAGGAAGCCAGGCATCTTCTCCCATGGCAGCCAATGCAGAACAGATCATGAGTAAAGGGAAGGCCTAAGGCAGTAGCAGCATGGGTGGAACGCAGGGACTAGAATACGTGTGCAGAGCCAGCAGATTCCCAGGGCAGAGCTGAGTCAGAGGACTGCTAGACTGAGCCAGAGATGTACCCGGCCCTCAGGGGATCATAGCTGAGACAAAGGTGGGCAGGAAGAGGCTGGAACTGACAGCTAAGTGTGAGCTCTAACTGCTTGCTGCTGCCTGGGGCTCAATCGCGGTATCTGTCAACTTAAGCAGTGTCTGATCCACAGGGGAATATAGCCACGACAGAAACAAATTCTGTGAAGTTGTTCTGTCCTGTTCTGCAGCAACATCAATTGGGGTGGAGCTGGAACTGTGTAAACCACCTCAGTCTCCATTGAGCACCTGAAGTTGTCAGGCCTCACCTCCCCCTGCCAAATAGTGGCAGAGAATGGAGGCCTGGCTCAGGACACATAGATTTCCCTGTGACTCAGGCAGTGGTAAATTCTTAGAGCATCTGCTCATTGGAGGGAACTGGATCACAGCCCTATGGGGTTACCAGAGACTAGATGTGACAGAGGTGCAATGTGGGAAAGGAGGCATCAACCTTTTCAGAATAATTTATTTGCTGGGTGGGTCATTCTGACCTCACAGAACACTGAGTTTCATTTATGATGTAGAAATCAAATACTTTAATGAAATTCACATGTTGAAGAAATTGGCCATAACTAAACCAGCTCTCCAGGATATTCTCAAACCTATCCTCCATAATGACCAGTGCAATCCTCCACCACAAAAGTAAACTCACTCAGAAACTTTTGATCAAATTCCAACTTCCACAGTGGCAAAAGGATTAAAAATGACCACTGGACCTTTGAAAAACTTGGTGCCCAAAATTTTACCAGGCCTATCAATATTCTCAATTAATGTGAATGG
>CAUYQV010153272.1:0-12087 GCA_963574575.1 Galagoides demidoff
CTCCGCCTCCCAAGTAGCTGGGACCACAGGTGCCCACCACAGCGCCCGGCCATTTTTTGGTTGCAGCCATCATTGTTGTTTGGTGGGCCCAGGCTGGGGATTTGAACCCGCCACCTTAGGTGTACGTGGCTGGCGCCTTAGTCGATTGAGCCACAGGCGCCGAGCCGTTTTTAAACTTTAAAAAATATCATTTTAAAAATAAATAAAAAGAAATAGCTAAGATTCAGTAATATATTTCATAAGATTTGTAGCAGCATGTTAGGGTGGCTGGCCAGGAACCCCAGCTCCTAGTGTCCAGGCCATGCAGTTGTACACAGATTCACCTGTGCTACGAGGACAGCAGTGTATGCTGAAGAAATACTTCAGAAACTCCACAGGCTTTTCAGTAAATGGACCATAGGAAAGTTCTGCTAGATCCTTGTGTGCAAATAAATAAACACATACACATTATGTTACCGGGAATTAAAACTTCAAAGTTTGGGCCTGTGTTGGATGTAATTCCATGAAATATCTGGATTGTTTTAGCTATAGAATTTAATATGCGTCCTTAACAGTGACTTAATCATATTGCTTCACTACCCTTTAAGAATCTGATGAGCACTATGAACAGCTTTCCTCAAAATAATAAGTATCTGCACATCCTCCCCAAATTTTGTATCACATGTAAAAAGACGGGACCCTCTAAAATCCATTCACAAGCAACATGTGGAGGTGGGGTCTAGAGACTCTAGG
The DNA here is from genome assembly GCA_963574575.1 of Galagoides demidoff. NCBI lineage: Eukaryota > Metazoa > Chordata > Mammalia > Primates > Galagidae > Galagoides > Galagoides demidoff. The sequence goes on from CAUYQV010153272.1 coordinate 733, forward strand.
TCATAAACCCCCATGGTATAAGCTGAGGAATGGAAGAAATCACAAGTTAGAAATTAATAAATGGGAAAGGATTTTAATTCGAAAAGAAACACATAGACCCTCACGTACATTTCCAGTCATCATGCTGTGCCAAGCAAGTAGCTGCAGGATGGAGGCACCCGCAGAACGGGAGAGGGGCTCCCCACCTGGCCAACCAAATCAGTCACGTCAGTCATGGCGGTGGCAGTGAGACCAAGGTTGCCACCAGGTCTCTCTCCTACTAAACTGACACTATAATCTAGAGCATTCGTACTCTACTTCCTAAAACTATTGACATGCGTATCCATCAATATGGATTCCTATCCATTCCTATCCATCCTACCCATGCCTTTCCCAGTGCTCCTAGACTTTGCAAAAAAAGAGTAGATAAAAAGTTTGTGAATCAGTTAAAAAATAAATGCTGAGCAGCTGACCTTCCCTGAAGCACATGTGCGTATCTCCAGGATGGAACGATGCAATGCGAAAAACTACTTCTCAGCCTTCATCTTAAGTGAAAAAGAAGAAAACTGTGTTCTCACATTCCCTCAGGGCACCTCGAAATAAGTCATTTCCATCTTTTTAGTCATCTTGTATTGCTTCAAACCAAATAAAAGTAAGTCAAGAGGAAGAGTAAGGAGTAAGCAGGACAGATGCATAACCTCCTCAGTAAATACTATAAATTCTGGAAGAGCAGGTGGAAATTTAAATCAGTATATCTCCCAGAAGGAAGCATACATCTTTGTGTCCAGGAAGGAAGCTCTGCTATCTTGTGTTGATGAGGCCATTTTCAGGCACAACTGTGAAGGGAAAGTGTGTGCAAATCAGAAACAGACGGACGCTCTGAAAACCCCTCCTAAAGCCACATGAAAACATAACTTCACTTACGACAGGAGTAATTTTAAAATATCAGAAGGCAGCAGCATGGAGAAATGGGATGCCTCTGTAAAAATAAACCAGAAATCAGAAGTCAATTCAGAAGAGGCCTCAGCAGAGATTACAAATTTTTTGAAATTAGCTCGGGGTTGGAGCCATGACAATAGCCTCCTTTGAGAGATAGTTAGGGAAATTAGTAAATGCACATATTACAGATGTTGAATGATCAGCATACTCTTTTCAAGTGACGCTCATGTTTTAACATGGTTTCCTCTAAATTCTTTTGGGTTTTCCTATGTATTATCCCAGTATGAAATAACTAGTATACATGATAAATTTAATTAGGAAAGAATAGACTCAGAACAAGAAAATAAACACTGGCTTTAAATGTAACTCCCAGGCACTATGGGAACAGCAGGCTTTAAGCCCTCAGAGACCAAGAGAAAGAAGGCAATACTCAACTTTTGCTAAATATCCAAAAGACTCGCTCTAACCCTAACAGCTCTGTAAGTACTCTTCATACAGTGTAAGAAGACCTGTCTTGAATGCAACAAATTTTACAGAAAATGACCCCTGTCTCTGGCATTCTATGAATGTGGTTGTAGGTACAAAAGTTCCCTTTTTAATAAATAGGAATTATAGAAGAGTCTGGTCACTGTACACAGTTAATAAGATAAATTGAGGGTCTCTCTTTGGGGGCTTGTAAAAGTGCTAACAGACCTATTATACTAAGTTTTAGGGACCAACTGACACTGTCAACTGATGTAATCCCAAAGTCGGAATTTTTTTTTCTGTTTTTTTTGTTGTTGTTTGTTTGGGGTTTTTTTGAGACAGAGTCTGACTCTGTTACCCTATGGTTGAGTGCCTTGATGGCGCCTTAGCTCACAGCAACATCAAACTCTTGGGTTTAAAAGATCCTTATGCCTCAGCTTCCCAAATAGTTGGGACTACAGGTGCTTACCACAGTGCCCAACAATTTTTTCTATTTTTAGTAGCAATGGGAGTCTCACTCTTACTCAGGCTGGGCTTGAACTCCCAAGCTCAAGTGATCTGCCCACTATAGCCTCACACAGTGCTAAGATCACAGGCTTGAGCCATTGTAATTCTGGCTCTGTCCAACCTTCAGAGCCAGAATTTTTTTAAAAAAGGGTTTTTGAGCGCTCATTTGGAAAAAAAAAAATCAATGGAGATACATATGTCATTTAATTTTTAAACCAGAGTTCCTCAGCCAACATGTGAAAGCATCCATGTGCCCCATGTGGATTACAGGCGTGTACAGAAGTTGATTCCCACAGCCTTGGGATGCCCATGGTCTCAGCCTCCTGGGATCCTCATCAGCTCTTCTCTGCCTACCCCAGGTGCCATACAACTGCTCCATTCTATATGCACTCAGTGATGTGGAAAGTAAGGGAAGTGGTTTTAAACAAGCAAGATACAGAATTACCCATGGATTCTCTAAAGACAAAAGATTAGCAGGGCCCATTTAAAAATTTTTACGATAACTCTTTATGGAGCTCAAAACACCTGGTCAGCACAATTGGGTTTGTATATTCCCTAGAGATTAGTTTCTACATTCTCTGTAGCTGCATCTTCTTTGCCTTACAGAAAAAGAAAAAAATCAAAGTAAATATCAACATATTAGAAATAAATTTATGTACAGGGGTGTCAGTTTTTCTACAGGGAATCAATTTACTTTCATAGTCATTCCTTGACCAGAAAACCTTAGAACATTAGGCTGAATATTCTTTGTTTTTTTTTTCTTCAATATAACCTTCTAAGAAACACATCTTTATTTTCTCACTACTGTGTTTTTCCTAAAGAAACTGAGAAATAAGGCATGATTTAAGCAGGATACTGAAATACGGGCATAAAATGAGTACATAGGAATACAGAACTTCAGACCTAGAATGGACACTAGTTTTCCAAATTAGGGAACTGAAGTCAGAAAGGGTAAGGGTAGTAGGTGGGTAGTAGGTGGGTCTGTAACCCCAGCACTCCCGGAGGCCGAGGTGGTGCCTGAGCTCATGAGTTTGAAACCACCCTGAACCTAAGCGAGACCTCATCTATAAAAATAGCTGGGCGTTGTGGTGGGTGCCTATAGTCCCAGGTACTTGGAAGGCTGAGGCAAGAGAATCACTTGAGCCCAGAAGTTTGAGGTTGCTGTGAGCTGGGATGCCAAAGCACTCTATTGAGGGTGAGGAAGTGAGACTCTTTCTCAAAAAAAAAAAAAAGAAAGAAAGAAAGAAAGAAAGAAAGAAAGAAAAAGAAAAAAGAAAAGAAAAGGTAAGGGTAGAAGAGGCAAACTAGATGATCACGTATCCTGACTCTTCTGTGTATGTAGATGACCTTAGACTTCTTTTTTCTTTTTCTTCCTAAGTTATAGGAAGTTATAGCCTTCAGTTTAAGACTAAGGTTCCTATTTGTTCATAATACATTCTGTGAAAAATGGCAGAAATCCTATTAAACTAGCTTAAAATACAAAAAGGAAATTTGTCAAATCAAAACATTGAGAAGTGGAAAGGTTTATGAAAGTTTTTACCAAGAGCTTCAAAAATTTCACTGAGAACTTTCCCTCCCTCCCTCCTTCTCTCTCTCTCCCTCCCTCCCTTTCTTTCTCTCTCTCCCTCTCTCTCTCTCACCCTCTCTCTCTCTCACCCTCTCTCTCTCTCTCTCCTTTCACTAGGTATCAGAGAGATCAGTGGGAGCCCAGGCTCCTATTTTACCAACTACCCAGCCCAGTAGAAAGATTCCGTCTTGCCTAATAGCAACCAAAGTGTTTGGGTTTGCCTGCGACTGGTCTGCCAAGGCCTTTCGGGCAAACTTTTCTAATCATAATCTTTATTCTTCCATTAATATTTAAGAAATTAGTAGAAATTATAAAAGTAATGTACTTTTATGTTATGTTATTTATTTATTGAGAAACAAAGTCTCACTTTGTCACCCTTGGTAGAGTGCCATGGTGTCACAGCTCATAACAAACAACCTCAAACTCTTGGGCTTCAGTGATTCTCTTGCCTCAGTCTCTCAAGGAGCTGGGATTACAGGCACCTGCTATAATGCTCAGCTATTTTTAGAGATGAGGTCTCACTCTGGCTCAGGCTGGTCTCAGACTTGTGAGTTCAGGCAATCCACCTGCCTCGGCTTCCCAGAGTGCTAGGAGTAAAAGCATGAGCCACCACTCCCGGCTCCTATTATGTACTTTTAATTTACTTTAATTAATTAATTCATTCATTCATTCATTTATTTATTTGAGACAGAGTCTCACTCTGTGGCCCTGGGTAGAGTGCCTTGTCATCATCATAGCTCCCAGCAACCTCAAAGCAATCCTCATACCTCAGCTTCCCAAATAGCCTGGACTATAGGTGCCTGCCACAATGCCTGGCTATGTTTTTAATTTTTAAATTTTTTTTATGTGTTTTTGCAGTTTTGGGCCAGGGCTAGGTTTGAACCTGCCACCTCTGGCATATGGGGCTGGCGCCCTACTCCTTTGAGCCACCTAATTTTTTTATTTTTAGTAGAGATGGGATCTCTGCTACTTGCTTAGGATAGTCTCAAACTCCTGAGCTCAAGCAATCTGCCTGTGTTGCCCTCCTAGAGTGCTAGAATTACAGGCATGAGCCACCATGCCCAGCTTAATTTACATTTATAAATAGTCAGAATAGTAGAAATGCTACTCATGTTATCTAGTTCTTTATTTATACTTGAGCATTTACTTTACTGATTACCAGGTCACGTAACCTCATTGTAATTTAAGACCTCTAGTTGGAATTAATTTTGTACAATCTCAAAATTAATTGGAATGCTAGTAATCAAAGTTTGGTTTAAGATATTAAATTTAAAATGTTAACAATTAAGTTACATGACATGTTAATCTTCCTTGCCCATCAAATACAATCCATCAATAAATTCTCCCAATTCTACTAACAAAAAAAAAATTTTTTTTTTTTTTAGACAGTCTCAGTTGCCCTGAGGTTGAATGGCCTGGTGTCATAGCTCACAGCAACCTCAAACTCTTGGGTTCCAGTGATTCTCTTGCCTCAGCCTCCCAAGTAGCTAGCATGACCAGCACGCACCACAATGTCTGGCTATTTTTTAGAGATGGGATCTCACTCTTGCTCAGGCTGGTCTTGAACTCCTGAGCTCAAGCAATCCACTCACCTTGTTCTCCCAAGCGCTGGGATTACAGATGTGAGCCTCCTGGCCCAGCCTCAAAAATTTTTTAAATGCATCTTCTACACCCAGTCTTTCATCATCTTTTGTCTCGATTAGGTCTATAATCCTTTAACTCATCTCTATTCTGTCTCTTTCACCCTATTTTTCTCCCTATAATTGAGAGAGCTTTTAAAAACCTAAGACCTCCTTATCTAAAACTCCACTGCTTGAAATAAAATCAAACTTTTACTATGACTTACAAGGCCCAGAATGGTCAGATCATTGCCTCCCTTTCCATTCTCTTCTCCTATTGGTTTTCTCCTATTTACTTTCACCGGCCCATTTTGAGGTTGCCAATACTCTGATTTTCTCCAAGTCACTCCCTGAAAAAGTTTCTCCAGTCTTAAGGAGGTACCTTGTACCTCTCTCAAAGTACCCTGTCTTTTAACTTCATGATTCTTACCCCAATTTGTAACCGCAAAAGTATTTGTTTTGTTTGTTTTGTAGTGTTGGTCTTCCCCATCCAACACACTCCATGAAAGCAAGGAATCTAACTTTGTAATCATTGCTACATATTCAGTGTTGGGCACAGAGCCCGACATATGGCAGCATTTAATATATATTTGTTTAATGAATAAATGAACAAATTCTTCTACTTGTAAGTTCTGATTTATGTCATAGAAGGAAAGATCAAAACATAACAAGGCAAATGGATTCATAAATTTCTATGCACCTCAGATGTTTTGGTGCCCAGAAATGTAAAAGGCAAAGCAACTGAATATTAAAGATTGACACTGCCTCCCTCAAGGAACATAGGGAAACACATTCAAAGGTAGGGACCCCACTGGCTCCTTCACTAATGAATCACTGGAGCATACTTCAATGCTCAACACATATTTGGTAGATGAATAAATCCATAGCTGGGGCAAGTACTGCATCAGCTCCTACACCCGACCCCTGTAACAAAAGTGGGTAATAAAGGCTCAGGATCTACACTAAGCTCTGTGTTCACTCAGACAGTGGGAGCAGCTAGATGGCCTTTCTTAGCCTACAGTGACACTTGTCATGGTACCCCCACTCAGAGACCAAGCCAGTTCCATCACAGAAACATACTGTAGCCAAAATCTACTTCATAAAGCCTTCTTCCCATGATCTACAAATACTGTCATCTACAAAGCACAGGGAAATTCACTGAGATTACTCTGTGGAGTCCCCTGAACAGCAAGACAAACCTTGGCAATGATTCTAAATCCAATTTGCCTGACTGCTCAAGCACTTAACATCTACCTTGAAATTCATGGGGAACTTAGAATACATGAAGAACTGGCTAATTCCCTCAGTTATGGAGTGTATTAAAAAAGAAAAAATTAGACTGAATTATCAAGGGAAATTTACTCTGCCATGTACTGTTTGTTTATTCAACTAATTATATTATCTCTCCTTCAAAGAGTTCAAGGCTTATAGATAAAAGCAGAAGCACAGAATATTCCATTTCATTGATGAAAAGTAATGGGTATGCTAAGGGGGGAAAGACAAATGATACATATATAAAAAGGAGAGGGATAGAAATTTTTCAAACAACTACAAATGGTATTTAAAGTTAATTTCATAGTCCCCAACATTACTGAACCCAATGTCTGTTCACCAGGCACCAAGCCACAAACCATTCATTCATCCTGTTTAGAAAGGTACTCACATAAGCTACTATTAAACTAGAGGAATATCGAATATTTTCCAAAATAATTGTTTTGGGGGTTTCACACTGATTACATACTCATCGTACGCTTTCCTGATTACTAGGTAGCATTTGGGCATCTGTTCAAAACAACTTAGTTAAGCATAGAACCTTTGGAGAGGTGGAAAGGACATTTCATAATGGACTCCTTCAAACATAGATTAAGATTAAGAGGCAAACCATGTCCAAACACAGACCAAAAGCCACATAAATGCTCAGAGTTTTGTGAAACCTCTGTAGTTGTGCAATTCTCTTTCAAGGTGAAGAGTGATGAAAATGTACTCACTGTGGACTAGCATTGTTTCCTCAGAGTGCCTCCTGGGCACTCAAATAATAAATCTAATCTCATCAAATATTGGTCAGATGCATCATTTCAAAATAAAAGAGGATTAAGGAGACACTCCCTAACTAAACCAGTTTAATAGTGCCAATACTATAACATACAGCAGGAACTTGGTAAACCGACCACCCAAGGAACTGTAAGAAACTGGTCAACATACAAAGGTGGTCAACAAGAAGCCAGGGCTGCTGTACTGATACGTACATGTGGTTCTTAACTGGTCTATGAAAATTAGGTCAATGTAAGGAGGTGGTCAACTATGGAGGTTCTACTGTATATACATTTAGAAAGACCTGTGAAATAGGGCCTAGATTAGCAAAGTCAGAAAAGATGGAGCTATTTTGGGACATACTAGAGTGAACTAAAATAAAATGTTGACTGGGCATGGTAGCTCACGCCTATAATCCTAGAACTCAAGAGTTCAAGACCAGCCTGAGCAAGAGTGAGACCTCATCCCTAAAAATAGCCAGGTGTGGTGGCTTATTCCTGTGGTCCCAGCCACTCAGGAGGTTGAGGCAAGGGGATTTCTTGAGCCCAAGAGTTTGAAGTTGCTGTGAGCAATCACACAGCATTCTCTTGAGGACAATAATAAATAAATAAATAGGATGGGTGGAGGAAGGGTAGTTGGTGGGACCACACCTATGGTGCATCTTACAAGGGTACATGTGAAACTTACTAAATGTAGAATATAAATGTTTTAACATAACAACTAAGAAAATGCCATGAAGGCTATGTTAACCAGTTTGATGAAAATATTTCAAATTGTATATAAAACCAGCACATTGTACCCCATGACTGCATGAATGTACACAGCTATGATTTAATATAAATAAATAAAATAAAATGTCAACAGAAAAGAAGCCATACTCTGTGAAATAATTTAAGTTAATCCCTTGATATTTCATTCTAATTAAGGAGGTTTATTCTGAGCTGAATTTGGGGACCATGACCTGGAACCACACCCATGAAACCTTGAGCAAGTGGACTCATGGTGGTGGGGTCCCAGTTTAGTATTATACATTTCAGGGAGACAGGCATAAATCATAAATCAAGGTCATAAATCAATACATGGAAAACACATTGGTTTGGCCCCCAAAGGTGGGATATCTCTAAGTGGGAGATTACAGGTGATAGGTTGACTATAAGATTCTTTAGTTGACAATTGGCCGAAATGTAGGCTCTGTCTAAAAGACCAGGAGTCTTTGTCTCTAATTAGAAACAAAGTACCAGACAGACTCAAGTGGTTTGTTATGCATATTGAGGACCTGCAGGTAGTTCTTGCATAGCCTTGGGCCTATTAGTGAGTCACAAAGAACATCTCTAAGAAGGGCTGGGGGCAGGATGAGACAAGTCTGATCTCCTTTCTCAAGGCTAGGAGCTCAGTTTTAGGGGTCCTCTTGGCCAAGAGAGTGTCAAGGCTGCCCCCAAGCAGCTGGCTGACCTGACTGGACCCCCTCTTCGCCAAGAGGACCCCTAAAACTGAGTTGCTAGCCATGAGAAAGTAGATCAGACTTGTTTCATCCTGCCCCAGCTCTTCTTAGAGATGTCCTTTGTGACTCACTAACAGACCCAAGGCTATGCAAGATTTATCTGCTGGTCCTCAATATGCGTAACAAACCACTTGAGTCTGTCTGGTACTTTGTCTTTAATTAACAGACACTTCATCTTAAGCATTCCTTTCCACTGACTCCTGGTCTTTTAAACAAAGCCTACTCTTTCAGCCAATTGTGAGCTAAAGAATGTTTAAACCCAGCCAGGTGTAAGGGTTCTGTAATCCCATCACTCTGAGGCTGAGGCAGGTGGATAGCTTGAGCTTAGGTGTTCAAGACCAACCTAAGCAAGAGAGAGACCCCCTTCTGTACTAAAAACAGAAAAACTAGGCAGGTATTGCTGTGAGCTATGAGGATGCTATGGCACTCTACCCAGGGCAACAGAATGAGACTCTATCTCAAAAAAAAAAAAAGTTTAAACCTACCTATCACCTGTAAGCCCCCCACTTACAGATGTCCATCCCACTTTTGGGGGTCAAACCAATGTACGTTTTCCATGAACTGATTTATGACCTCATCTGTAATTCCTGTCTCCTTAAAATGTATAAAACCAAACTGTAACCCCACTACCTCAACTTCATTTGCTCAAGGCTTTTTAGATGTGGTTCTGGGTCATGGTCCTCAAATATGGCTCAGAATAAAACTCCATAAATTATTTTACTGAGTATGCTTCTTTTTCTGTTGACACTAGTTATCATTTGTTGCTCTTTTAACCATTTGTATCTAAGTCTCTTCCTTAGAGCCTACTTTATGGCCATGGAGAAATTTTTGTTTCTACTATGCTTTGAATGTCTCAAAATGCAGAAATTTTAAAACAGGGCTGCCTTAAAGATTATGATTTGCCTTGGTAATACGTAGGAGGTTTAAAAGATCAAAGTGCTAACTGTTTCAAAGATTAGCTCCCTTTTGCATATTTACCCATCAGAATAATGGAAAGGTGTCCAGCCTCCAGGAAGGTCCCCTCCTCTTCATCTATTATCACTCTGCCCTCCATGATGGATTGCCTGTACTCTGGAGGGCAAAGCCCCGCCGAGAAGAACCTTATAAATAAATGCTCCAACTCTTACTGGGCATAAAACAAGTAACACTGATTCTAAGAAACTAACTGGTTATGAGAGCACATGTGGTGGAAATAAGATAGAGTCAGTCTGGCTTCGGCCAACAAGAGGCAGCTGGTCTGGTCAGTTGGTTTAGGTCCATTATTGCTGTTTTGTAAATTCAGCTTTAACCTAAAAGTGTAATATCTTGAGTAGTTTTGGGCAACTGATTTAGGAGATTAACTTTTGAATTGGAATCTTGTTTGGGGTCATGGATTATGCTGATTGTTGTTTATTATGGGTCATGGGCTATGCCAATTATTATTGTTTAAGAAAAGAGTTAATATGGTTTTGCTCTGAATTTTCTTTTCTTTTCTTTTTCCTTTTTCTTTTCTTTTCTTTCTTTTGAGACAGAGTCTTACTATGTAGCCCTCGGTAGGGTGCAATGGTGTCAGTAGCTCACAGCAACCTCAAACTCTTGGGCTCAAGTGAATCTCTTGCCTTAGCCCCCTGAGTAGCTAAGACTACAGGTGTCCACCACAATGCTTGGCTATTTTTAGAGATGGGGTCTTGCTCTGGTTCAGGCTGGTCTTGAACGCCTGAGCTCAAGCGATTTGCCTGCCTTAGTCTCCCAGAGTGCTAGGATTATAGGCATGAGCCACCATGCTCAGCCCTGAACTTTCTTTTCTTTTTTTTTTTTTTTTTGAGAAAGAATCTCAAGCTGTCACCCTGGGTAGAGTGCCCTAGCATCACAGTTCAAAGCAAACTCAAACTCTTGGGCTTAAGTGACTCTCTTGCCTCAGCCTCCAAAGTAGCTGGGACTACAGGCACCCAGCACAATGCCTGGCTATATTTTTTGGTTGTAGTTGTCATTGTTGTTTGGCAGGCCTGGGCTGGATTTGAACCCTCTAGCTCTGAGGGTGCCAAGTCCCAGCCCTGAACTTTCTTGTATAAAACTGTGGTTTTGGAAAAGGAAGAACAGAACAAGTCTTGGAGAGGCTACTCTCACTGTTCTCCAGAATTGCTAGCCTCCTGATCAATAAAGTTTGGCGAACCTATCGCTGTCTCTGCCTACTGGCTGACAGTGACAATTGGCTGAACCCTTTTCATCTGGTCACAGAGCAAAAAAGGAAACAAGCCTGAGAGTCATAGAAATTTGCATCTATCTTTTCTAATTTCCAGAACTTTGTAGCTTAGGCAAATCACTAAACTTTGAGGATTCAATTTCCCCATCTGTGAAAGTGAGAGAATTATACCTCCTTCTTGAAATTTCTGTAAAATTTGAATTATATAATATGCTTAAAAGCTTAATACACAGCCTGACCCAAAGTACTGCTCAGTTAATGTTCTATTCATATCCCCTTTGGACAGACTAGCATGACTTGGACTGACTTGTGTGTGTGACTGTCCCAGCTGCTGGATCGACTGCACCTGGAAAGTGAACACCATCTCTTATCAATCTTTTTTTTTTGAGATGGAGCCTCAAGCTATCCCCCTGGGTAGAGTGCCATGGCATCACAGCTCATAGCAACCTCCAACTCCTGGGCTCAAGCGAGTCTCCTGCCTCTGCCTCCCAAGTAGCTGGGATCACAGGTGCCTGCCACAACGCCCGGCCATTTTTTGGTTGCAGCCATCATTGTTGTTTGGCGG
>CAUYQV010153284.1:0-11212 GCA_963574575.1 Galagoides demidoff
GCCTCCCAAGTAGCTGGGACCGCAGGCGCCCGCCACAACGCCTGGCCATTTTTTGGTTGCAGCCATCATTGTTGTTTGGCGGGCCCGGGCTGGGGATTCGAACCCGCCACCTTAGGTGTACGTGGCTGGCGCCTTAGCCGATTGAGCCACAGGCACCAAGCCTGATAGACTTTCAAGAAAGTGTGTCTTGAGGGCTCTCCAAATCCTGTTCTAATACCTAACCATGTGAGAGATTTTATATCAAAGGAATCTCTGAACCTAAGAAAGTTCCTGGAATAAGGAGAGCCTTAGGGTCTAGCTTGGCTAAAGGGTGAGGGTCACCTGCAGGGAAAGTGCTGACTAGTATGTCAGTCCCAGGCAAGAGAGCTGGAGTTTAGGCAGCCTCGCCCCCAGAATTCTTATTCTCCTTCAGGCCTCCCCCTGGGGCTGGTTATCTGGCTGTAGCAGGAGGAATGTGTGCTCTTAGGAGGGTGTCAGGGTCAGAGTGGAAACCTGGGAATGTAGATTCTCTGTCTGCCCCTGTCCCTGTTAGAGGAAAGGAGCCATGGAGAATGTGGCTGACAGGCCCCAGGCGTGGAGAGCTTAGGCCAGCCTCTGTGTGTGTGCGTGTACATGTATTCAAGTGCTTGTGAGAGTGTATGGGAATTGTGAGCTTGAACATTCCTTAGTGTTTATGCATATGGGTGTGAGCCTAAGGCTTTGTAGCTTTTGAAGAACAGGATTCAGGTCTGGGTTTGAATCACAGGCCAATGGCTTTTCAGTTATATAATTCTGAGCAATGAATTTATCTGTGTTTTCCTTTGATTTTCGCATAGAAAATGAGCACTTGCCCCCAACCTGGCCCATAGGCAATGCTTGGTAAAAAATGGTCTTATGAAATTAAAGGGTTATGGCTATGTGTGCTTATGGATTCAGGGAAGTAAGCATGGACAGTGGGATATCCTGGATTCTTGTTTCAGGGCCAGAGGTCTGCCCCTCTTTGAGCAGGGTCAGGCCAGCTCATGGGACAACCAGGGACCTGGGGCAGACCATCTGAGCGCTTTTGGGGCCCATGGCTTATGTACTTGGCAAGGCTTGTATACCCATAAATAAGGTGGGTAGGTAAATGGATAGATACACCTGACCAGTCTATGTGTCCTTGTCCAGTGTCTTTCTGTCCCTCTGCTCTTCTTGTAGGACAAAAGGAGAACCCATTGACTCTCCTGGTGAATAAAAGCCTGGTAGGAGGATTTGCCTTTGGCCATCTAGGAGGGGGTGTGCGGGGGAAGGGGAAGGAATGAGTGATTTTGTGAGTATAGCATCCCCTACAGTCTGAGCATCCTGGCTTTCCCCATCCTAGGTCATAGACCCACGTCTTTCCCTAGGTCACACAGCCAGGTAAAACAGGAATGTTGGGAGTCATTCTAGGCAGGACCTTTAGGGGGTGCTCCCTGGCTACAAGAGATTCCTGAAAGCCCCTGGGTGGGCCCAAGCCTAAACTGGAGGAAGTGAAGGCTACAGCCCAGCTGGCCCTGCATTGGCCTATAAGGGTATGCTGAAGGACTGACGAATCTTGGCCCTGCTCCCGCACACATGCACTGCTGGGAATGGGGGTGGGGAAGATTGCTGAGATCTGGGGCCAGCCCTGTTTCCTGCTTTGGATTTGGAATGGAAGAGCCTTTCTGGGAACTTTGAAGCCAATGCCTCAATTTCTCAAGGGGGGTAATGGAGACTTGGAGAGAGAAACTAACTAGGAGTTTATTTGGGAGGTTCTGGGACCCTGTGTAACTGAGTGGGTGACACAGGAGGGAGGTGCTTTGTGTCATCCTACAACTTTGTGAGAGTAGCAGGAAATTAGGCCAGTAGCTATGCACTAGTTGAGTTGCACCTGGTGAGAGATTGGGGGTGATTTCAGCAATATGTGTACAGCCTGCTGCCCCTGTTGGGAGGGATCCTGGGGTGGGTGTGGTTGTATATTGGGAAGGTGAGAACACTGCTGTATGTGGGTGAATGCAGCAGTGTGAACTGTATGACCCTTGAGTTGTGTTTCCCAGGTGTATGTAGTGGCAGAACTAGTTTTATAGCTGGGGCAAATTGGGCCCCTGGAGAGTAGTTACAGCCATCATATAGATAGCACTTCCTAGTGTGTGTATAACCATTAATAATGACCCAAGACCCCCTATGTACTGAGTGCTTACCATGTGCCTGGTCTTGTGCTAAGCACCTCACTTGCCATTAGCTCATTTAGAGCTATCAGAACCCTGAGAGTTGATGCTGATTTGCCTGTGCCACAGTGTTGGGGGTGTGAAACAACTTTATCCTTCTCTTCTTTTTTTTTTTTTTTTTTTTTTATAGAGACAGTCTCACTTTCGCCCTCGGTAGAGTGCCCTGGCATCACACAGCTCACAGCAACCTCCAACTCTTGGCCTTAGGCGATTCTCTTGCCTCAGCCTCCCCAGTAGCTGGGACTGCAGGTGCCCACCACAATGCTCGGCTATTTTTTTGTTATAGTTTGGCCGGGACTGGGTTTGAACCCGCCATCGTCAGTATATGGGGCCGGCGCCCTACCCACTGAGCCACAGGTGCTGCCCTATCCTTCTCTTTACTGGAGTGCAGTTTGTAGCAATGCCTGGGCCCTGATCCTATTGTGTTATTACATTGTATGAGAGCCAATTTGAGGATGTTCTTTGAGGTGGTGATATGACTATGTGACTTCGCTGTGCAGCCAGAATGTATAACTGACCACTGTTGTATGGTCGGAACCAGCTAGGGGAATGTATGGCTAGTTTTGTGTCCTGCTGATGTTGTGGATATCTAGTATAGGGTCATTTGTTGTGGTGGTGTGAGGCCCTGTTTTGGTGTAGTGAACTTGAAGAGGTTGTGTGACAGTGTGACTGTATATTGTATGGTTATGTGTATCTGACCAGAGATGTCAAACCAAATGTTTGACCCTGTTGTGTCCTGACTTGTGTCAGACTGTTGTGTAACTCCAGTGTGGTGAGTGTGCTTCCTTTGTGGTGTGGCAGCCCAGAGTGGTTCCCTGAACAAACTGTGTGTCCATGTGACCCCCTCCCCCCACTTAGCCGCTGAGCCCCTTTTGGGTCTGTGTGTTGTCTGACCTCGGCTGAGGGTGCCCCCACCCCTGCTGGTCCTGCTGCCCTTCCCCCGCGCTGTCCGCCGCGCCGCTCAGCGATCGATCGCCATTGATTGTCCCTGACGAGCTGCTCCACTTTCCAGCCAATGTCAGGAGGGGGGATCTCCGCCGCCCTGGCGGTGTCATTTCCACACACTCCCTGGGCTGCTGCCAGCACGGGCGCTGCCAAGAGCCGGCCTGGATCGCCCGGAGTGCGGACTGCGCCGCCTACCCCGCAGGAGGAAGCCCCCGACGGCATGGCTGGACCCCTGTCGGTTTGCCCACCGTGTGCCTCTGTACCTAGGATACTCCTCCCCGGGTGGCTGAACTTTAGTTGCCACACGAGTTGAAGCTGGGGTCGGGAGCCCCAGCTCTGTCGGTGCGCCTTTTCACAAGGGTAGGGGCGCAGGGCTGTTTCCGGAGGGCGGAGGCGCCGGCTGGCCAACTTTGCCGGCCCAAACAGATGCTAATGATTTTCCGGGAGGCGCCGGTTATCTCCTGTCCCAGCCGGCCGGTGTGCTCTGATGGGGGTAGGGGACTGGGCCCTGGCAAAGACACCTCCCTAACCCGGGTGAGCCCCCACCAAATAACCACTTGACCCTGAGTGGAGGATGGTGGGGGTCGCAGGCTGATCTGGATGTCCCTGGAACTGTGGCTGTATGGGAATATTTGCTTCTCGTCCACCCAGGATTCTACAGCCATCTTTTCTGAGCGCCTCTCCCAAACTCCCCACACTAACTGGAGCAGGGTAAACTGAGGTTCACAGAAGCATAGCCCAAGGTCATGGTGACCCATCTGCTGAGCTGAGTGGGTCATCCTCAATGAGAGCCATCCTGTCGGGGAACCCGCAGTCCCCATCATCCCCCCTCATGCAAGGGCCGGAACCAGTTTCCAGACTCTCTGGTGGAAGTGCTGACGTGGCTCTGGGCAGCTGTCTGGGGCCGGGAAGCAGGGCAGATGTCACGCAGCCCAGGGGAGGAGGTGGCTCCGAGGGGAGGACAGGCTCGGCCTCTGGCAGGGTGAGACTGCCTCCTCCCCCTGGAGCCTGGCTCTGTCCTGTCTGGGGCTGGGGCACAGCCATGGGCCAGGCTGACCTGCCTCCAAGTTTAGCTGCAATTCTGTGTGGCTACTGACAAGTGCTGTGACCTCTCTGAGTTTCTTCCTCTCCTGTTAGAAGATAATAACAGCACCTGCTTTGAGTAGATATGATCCTCAAGTGAAAACAGAAATGTGCAAAGCACCCCCAGCCCAATGCTGGACTCACTATTCCTGCTCAGTAAATGTCTGCTATTGTTTTGCAAGTGGGAACTTGGTATGTCCAAAGGCAAAACTGAATATTGAGAATGTGAGCCAGCTTCAGAGGTCATTCCAGCCAGCCTCCTGCCTCACTGCCCCTGGCCCTCTGCATTTCTCATGCTTGTCTAGCTTTGTGCCTTCTCACTGCAGTGTCAGCCCCTGTTGGTTCTGCCTGTTGCCAAGCTGACACCACCACCACCACCCCCGCCTCTTACCCAGCGTCCACACTGGGTCCCTCAAGCAGCACAGCCCCTTGGGAACAGCAATCGATGGGGCGGAACAGCCTCCCTGACAGATGGACCCACAGAGGCCAGGCTGCTTTAGCAGAGCTCCCTAGGAAACCAGAGACAGGAACTGAGCCACCATGGCTGCTTCCTAAACAGAAATGGGAGGGGGTGAGGAAGACCCCCAGAGCTTCTAGCCAGCCCCCAGACTGGGCAAGCTCTTTGGGGATGGGCTTGGAGGGGCATTAGGGGCAGAATCCTCATAAGGAGAGGAGTCTTTAGAGTTTGCCTAGTGGTGGGACTAGTGAGCCCCCCTCCACATACAGATAAAGAGCTTTGCCAGGTCTTCCATCATCGACATTTTTTCTAATAAGCACAGAGGCTGTTTTGTGAGAAGATGAGCAGGCAGGCAGCTACCTTATCATGGTCCTAAGGCCAATGGGCCTTTGAAGCCAGAGAAGCAAAAGGGCCTTCTATACCTATAGAGGTGGGAGATGATGAGCATTGTACCCTATGTGTGTGGGAGATGGAGAATGCCTCTTGCTGCCTTCCCAGATTAGTCAGGGAAGTTCCTATCAGGGTTTATCTTCAGGTTTCTCAGCCTCACCACTATTGACATTTGAGGGCATTTAATTCTTTGTCCTATTTAGCAACATCTCTGCTCTCAGCCCATTAGATATCAGTAGCAGTAGTTGTGACAACCTAAAATGTCTCCAGACATTGCCAAATGTCCACTGGTAGGTTTTCTAGTTCAGAACCACTGGTTTAACCTCAGGACTAGCCCCCAAGAGGGGGTAGCTAGAATCTCATAGGAATACCAAAGATCTGCAATAATGTGGAGGAGAGATCTTCCAAAATAGCTCTATCCCCTGCTGTCTCCAGCCCAAAAGGGTGGGAGATGTCCCCCAACCCCCACCAGTGGCCCCAACTGTGAGGCTAGAGCAAACCATGCTTGCCTGAGATGGCAGGGCTGCTGGCGTCACTGTTCAGCTGTGCCAGGCTTGGTGCCAACACCTCATTGCTGAGACTACGAGTCATGGGGGCAGGGAACCAGGCATGGTTGGGGGCACTTGGGCTGCCTAGGGAGCCTTCTGTCCATCCAGCTTGAGATGGGGGTTACTAAAATAGATGATACAACCTCCTGCCTTCCCTTGGTACGCTGGCAATGTCTGTGCTGCCACCCTCTGGGTCAGGTGCTGGGCTCAGAGTGGGGCTGGCAGGCCTCAGAGCCAGTAGGGGTGACTGCTGAGTGGGAAGATTATGGACACAGGTCCAACAGGCCCAGCCAGCTGACAGCTGGGCCACCTGAACACTGAGATGATGACTGCCCCCTCCAGGAAGGTGGGAGGGAGAAAAGCACTATGGGTTGGCTAAATGGTACAGAATCCCCAACCCCTTCTTCCTGTGCCCCACTCTCCTCACAGCTCTTGGGGAGAGGTTGTCTCTCTGGAGTCATTTTCCTTCTTCCTGCCCAGGCAGGCAGGGGAGGGAAAGTGTCCTAGTGTACAGTCTCACTACTAGGAAGTTCCTACATCTGTCTAACCTATTTCCTTGCTACCTATAGCATCAGCCCTATACTGGGCTATATGCTCTAGCCCTAGCAGAAAGTGGGCCCAATGTTTCAGGCTTTTAGGCCAAAGTGTGACCTCATTCATAGGGAAGAGAACTCATAAATGGGAGAAATCTTAGTCAGAATATGGGTCAATGAACAGGTCTCTATGAGGGGATGAAGAGGGGCATTGATGTCATTTGTCAGACTGCAGCAAGACATTGAACTCAGCACCAGCCCAGGGGGTCCCAGAGCTAGGAGGAGGGAGTCCCTGGCAGGTGGGCAGTGCCTTTGTAACCAGAGAGAGTTCTGGAGGGCTATGGCAGCAGCTTGGATCTGGGGTTTAAAATAGTGCCTCAGCCTGGCTAGGATCAGGTTCAGGTCACTCACAGGCAGCATGGCAACCACCCTCCAGCTCCAGTTTCTTGCCTTCCCAGATGATTTGGCAATGAAGGAGGGGGATATTCAGACAGATGGGTCTGAGGCAAGGAGTCCAGCTATAGCCACTATAGCCCCCTGACCAGGGCCCTGGCCTGTCTGCCTTCTTCCTTTGTCTTACCCTCCTCTTCAGTAAACATTTATTTAGCATCAGCTGGGACTAGGCCCTGAACAGAGCATGGAGATGGCTAAGGCCTTATCTTTGTCTTGGTCCCCAAGAGTCCTGGCCTCCAGAAGTGCATGGAAGGGGAAAGAGTTCGGTATGCAGTACTGACCCTGTCCCTTCACGTTTCACTGATGTCCCAGACTCGACCTAAAGGTCCCTAGGCCTAAGGAATGCAAGGGGCAGAAAGGCCCCCATAGGCTGCAGCAAGAGAGAAGAATTAGATTCAGGTAACCCTTCTACCTGAGAAAATGATGTTGGCTCCAATGGGGAGGGGAGAATATCCTCAAAAGCAAGTGATTTAAAATAAAATAAAAATGGCTTGGCGCCTGTGGCTCAATCGGCTAAGACGCCAGCCACATACACCTAAGGTGGCGGGTTCGAATCCCCAGCCCGTGCCCGCCAAACAACAATGATGGCTGCAACCAAAAAAATGGCCGGGCATTGTGGCAGGAGCCTGTGGTCCCAGCTACTTGGGAGGCGGAGGCAGGAGACTCGCTTGAGCCCAGGAGTTGGAGGTTGCTATGAGCTGTGATGCCATAGCACTCTACCCAGGGGGATAGCTTGAGGCTCTGTCTCAAAAAAATAATAATAATAAAATAAAATAAAATAAAAATATTAAAGAAAAAAAAAAAGCAAGTGATCATCCTAGAACTTTTCCCCAGGGTGGTTCATTCCTTTTGTGTTCCCTGGAGGGAGTGACCAAACAGAATGACCTGACCAGGCAGCGCCTGTGGCTCAAAGGAGTGGGGCACCGACCCCATATGCCGGAGATGGCAGTTCAAACCCAGCCCCAGACAAAAACTGCAAAAAAAAAAAAAAAAAGAAAAGAATGACCTGACCTGCACTACCTCCATGCCCAGCAAAGACTTTAGGCATGGGTCTGAGAGAGCATTCTAGTAATTGTCCCATGTCTGAGTAGGGTGCCCACTTCAGGCCAAACCAAAGAATAGGGAAAGGGCTCGCAATATGAAGAGAAAGTATCCTCTTTAGTTTTTCAAGAGAAATAAGTAGTTATAGCTCTGCCAATCCCATTATGCCATTTGAAAGAGGGAAAAAGTACCAGGCTCTCCTGTTCCACTCTCCCTTGTTTATAGTCTCTGGGCCCCTGAGTTGCAGCCTCTGGGGCCTAGCAGGAAGGATTCTCCCTGACTTTCCCCTCAGCCCTAGGTTGGCGGTGGACGAGATGGGTGATACTTGAGGCCATGCCAGCTCAGGGCCAGATCTCTTCTCTCTAGCTGCAGCAATAGCCAGCCCTCCTGACAGAGCTCACATACATCTAAAACATCATCTTGTATATCTTAATGATTTCTCAACAGCCCCTGATTGAAGCATGCCCAATTTAGCAATGCCGTAAGTAACTTTTTATATTTCCTTGGGGAATCATTTCTCTTATGAATCTTTTCTGAATCTGCAATCTCGATTAAAAGTTGATGTTGTTTTTTCTTCTCAGCTTCTGAGATGCCTCCCTAGTGAAAAGGGTGGTAGCACCATCAATCCCCCCTCATTAGCCTGTCTGGAAAATTCTTCTTGGGGGGGTGAGTGGGGGACAGCAGTTAAACCTATCCTTTGATAAGCCAGGTGCTTATCTGGGAGTGTGTGACCTGGGGGAGACAGCTGCCTTGAGTGAGGGAGTCAGAGAAATGGGGAGCATTGATAGTGTCTTGCCCATATACACTCAACAGTTTTACACTAGGGGGCAGGGGTTGTTCAGCCCATTCTACCATTAGGGTGTGTTCTCAAACCTGTAGCTTAGGAATTTGAGGGGGTTCAGCTTGATAGGATAAAACTGATCCAAATCCTGACCCTGATCCTATATAGCTGCTTTAGCCTCGGTAAGTAAGTCACTTCCCATCTCGAAGCCTCAGTTTCCTTATTTACAAAATGGGGATGTAATTGCTAAATAGATTACTTACCAAGCTGGTAAAGCCTTTACTTAACAATTTGCTGCTTCCACTAAAGCAGTGTTTTATGTTTTATGTTTCTTTCCTTTTTTTTTTGAGGCAGAGTCTCAAGTTCTCGCCCTGGGTAGAGTGTTATGGCATCACAGCTCACAGCAACCTCAAATTCTTGGGCTCAAGCAATTCTCTTGCCTCAGCTTCCCGAGTAGCTGGGACTACAGGGGCCCACCACGCCTGGCTGTTTTTTTTTTGTTGTTGTTGCAGTTGTTATTGTTGTTTTAGCTGGCCCAGGCTGGGTTCGAACCAGCCAGGCTCGATGTATGTGGCAGGCACCCTACCCAGTGAGCTACAGCACCGCTGACTTGTTTTATGTTTCTCCTAGGGACCCCAGCACTAGGAAGCAGAGTTGGAATGATGCTGAGGGTCCTATTCCAATTCTGAATACTATTTAGTTCTTTTCCTCACTCCTGTTCATTATCTAGGTCCATTGAGGTACAGGGGGTGGGACTGGCATAATAATCTCCGCAGGAGAATGAGGGACTGGTGGGGTTGGGACTTGCCACCCCAAATGCCTAGACTCTTCCCTGAGAGACAAAGGTCTGGAGGTTGGAGGGCATACTAAGGTGAGAAGCTCTCAGAATTAGGAAGGAAGACTCTGCACCTGTGGCTCAAGCCTAAGGCGCCAGCCACATACACCCAAGGTGGCGGGTTCGAATCCCCAGCCCGGCCCCGCCAAACAACAATGATGGCTGCAACTAAAAAATGGCCGGGCGTTGTGGCGGGTGCCTGTGGTTCCAGCTACTTGGGAGGCTGAGGCAGGAGACTCGCTTGAACCCAGGAGTTGGAGGTTGCTATGAGCTGTGATGCCATGGCACTCTACCCAGGGGGATAGCTTGAGGCTCGGTCTCAAAAAAAAATAAAAATAAAAATAAAAAGAATTAGGAAGGAAGCAGTTTAACCACAGAAACTCTGTCTTCCACCCCTCCCTCCTGCTAGTTGGGGGAAGGACTTGCCCAGGTGCTGGGACTTCTGGCTCTGACCTCTAACCTTTGACTTCTTGCCTGGGGATGGGTACTCCCAGGGCCAGAGTCATGACTGGGGGTGGAGCCCAGGGGACCCAGCAATGGCTGGCTCTGGGAGTTAACGATTTACAAGGGGCCCCTTTCTGAGGCCTCTCTCTTCCCAGGCCTGGCGGCAACCCGTGACTGCCCAGGCAGCTAGACACAAAACCAGTCCCTCCAGTTCAAAGAGCAGTTCATCTCAGGTCCACCCCCAAGCACTACCCGAGCACCCCATTCTTTGGAGTCTGAAAAAGAAGGCAAAGTAGGAGTTGGTAGAGGAGGCCTTGGGGACCCCTGAGTCTGAAGAGAGAGGCTGGATGGTCTTCAGAAGTCTCAGTATGAAGGGCATTTATGACCCTACTCTCTACCCTCTGGAGCCAGATTTGTGAAGTGAGGCTGAGCCCCACCCCTTCTCCAGTAAGCCTACCCCATACCACCCCACCCTAGCCTGCAGACCTTGAGGAGGCCATTCTCTGGCCAGGCTAGCTTCTTGTGCCATGGGCATGCCTCCTCCAGTTCTAGTGCCTCCAGGTTTGGGACTCTGTGTCCTCCCCTCCCTGAAGCCCCCATTCAGTTATCCCTCTTCTCCTTGGCAATGTTTGCTCCTACTTCTTCCTAGCCCCCAGAGCCTTGCAGCCACGGCTTTAGCCTCTGGGAGTATTCAGCCCCACTACCATAGGACTAACAATTGAACCATGATTGTGCCTAGACCATGATGCGCCCCCAAACTGTCCCCCTCTCCACTCCCTCCACATACAGTCTGAATTCCCAGTGCAAAGAAGAGAATGGGGCTGTATCTGGTTATCTGGCTTGTGTATAGTTATGCCTGGGTGAGGGGAAACGTGGAGTATGTGTGGGCCTGGTTTCTGTTCTGTCCCAGCCTCTGTCCCCAGAGTCATTTTGTTCTGGGGCTGGAACTCCTTTCAGTTCTTCCCACTTGCTGCCTTGACAGAGATCAAGGCTAGGTATTGGCCACCAAACTGACTTATCAGGAGTGGGCAAGCCTGGGTCATTTGAGAGACAGACTTGGCTTTTTTGAATTTTCATTTCATAGCTCTCTTGCCCCTTGAGAGTTAATGGGGATTGGGATGTGGGAGCCTAAGTCCAGTGGTCAGTGTATAAGGTCTGAGGCCCCAAAGGTCTGGGTCTATAGTCTGCTATAATTAAGTTCCTCTGCCTCTCTACCCCATGTCTGCACCTCCAGGCCTGCCCTGGGGTTTGGGCCAAGGTCATAATCCAGTATGATCACACCGCTGAAGACTATCCTGTGCTTTTGCTCCCATCTTTTTATTTTATTTTATTTTTTTGAGACGGAGCCTCAAGCTATCTATCCCCCTGGGTAGAGTGCCATGGCATCATAGCTCATAGCAACCTCCAACTCCTGGGCTCAAGCGAGTCTCCTGCCTCAGCCTCCCAAGTAGCTGGGACCACAGGCACCTGCCACAACACCCGGCCATTTTTTTTTTTG
>CAUYQV010153287.1:0-10149 GCA_963574575.1 Galagoides demidoff
GTAACTATGTACATTAATACACTTCTGGGGTACAGTGTGGGGTTTTCACATGCAATCCGAAATACTTCCATCAAACTGATCAACACAGCCTTCATGTCATTTTCTCAGTTATAGTTTTAAAACATTTTGATTCTACTCTTAGAGAGTTTCACTTGTACCCCATTGGAGGGACCACTAGTGAGTATTTTTAATGTCATTCCTTTGGAACTAGACATATTATATAACTTATAATAAAAAATAAATAATAGTAAAACAGAGAAATGAAGTGTGGGAGGCCTAATGTATATTAACACATACTATGATTCCCCAATAAGTAAAACAATGTGGAGAGGGCACCAGGATAATTAGAGCAACTAGTGAAAAAGAGTGTGTGATGAGGAAGGTGGCATCTCAAATCGATGAGGAAGGATAATGAACATTTTTCACTTGAAAAAAAATACCTTTCAAAATCACATGAATGTGATTTTGCATCATTTCCACGGTCTAGCATCTACCTCACAGATACATCTGAATTTGTCACAATGTTACTTGAATGAGACACACATCGCAGTATTGTTAATAATCAAATATTGGAACTAGCACCAATACCCATTATGCTGAGCTTGTTAAACTATGGCGTATCCATCCACACAATGGGACGAGAATGTTTTCCATCTACTGCCATCAAAGCATCTCCAAGATAAGTTTAGGTGTGAAAAAGCCAAGATGTTATAGCCTTTTGTATGAGAAGGAAAACAAGATAAAAAGGTATAGCCACCCTTTTCTTTTAACTCCATAAAGATACTTTAGAACTACACAAAATAACCTATGAAAATGAATTCCCACTGCAGGGTTAAGGGATAGGGTTTACCAAGACGGAGTCAATTTACAAATTATACGCCGGTGATTTGCCTGAAGTATTGAAAATGTGAAAAATGACCTACTAGGTGCTTGAACAGAGGTCTTTGGGCCGTTTTGTTCTTACTTATGTGTACAGATGTGGCAGAAGGCATGATCACACCCGCAGTTTAGAATGGCTGACTTTGGTAGAGTTGTGTGGAACAGTTAGACGAGGAAAGGCCTGAGGCAGGACCATCCCTGCATTGACGTTCCTTCTAAAAACACCCCACGTGTGTTGCGCATATTTTTTTATGTCAAGCATTTTCTCACTAAATCTTGCTACCGATACTGTATCAGGCAGCTGCTCCCTATTAGTTCCATTTTAGAGAAAGGAGCTGAGAGTATTTTGCAGGAGGGATGTGCAGGTAACAGGGCAGAGGCAGCAGGTGGAAGGGAAGGCTGGCATCTGGAGGGGGATGCAGAGACGGGATTCGGAGGAGACCCAGCAGCAGAACAGCTCGCGAGCGAGGCGTCAGGGGACCAGGGTGTAGGAATATGAGGACTGGTGTAGAAGCTATGGATCACACAGGCACCCAAATGTCTTAAATACTCTTTCTATATGAAAATAAATGCAATGGGTATCAAGTGTCATAAAAGAAAAGACACTGGAATTAGACTCCAGTGGCCTCTGTTAGGTACCTTCAATCCCAGGAGACTTGCTGGGAGACTTACCTTTCCCACTTACTCTTTTCATATTTATTTTTCTTGTAAGTTCTCGTATTTCAAAACATTTTAAAATAACATTTCCATTTTCAAAATGCAGTTGCTCTGACCAAGAAGATAAATGGGAAAAGAGCTTATTTACCTTGGATTTCAATGAAATAACGATAGCCCTGTAAGTTTACAATATTTTTCATGTCACGAGCATAAAACATCAAATTGAACATGACAGTTTTCTTCTAAATCTCTGCTTAGGTACAAGTCCTTTTTAAAAATCCTTCAATCATTGCTCTAGAAGAAAAAGAAAGTTTTCTAAGAAGCTTCTTTTTACTGGAAGTCATATCCCTGATACATTTCGGGCATGCTGGACTGTAAGGTCCATACATTTTTAAGACAGAGTTATAAAAGTCACATAAAAACAGAGAGAATATCCTCTGATAAAAGATTTTATTGGGATTTTGGCTGGGGACCAATGATGATATCTTTGAAATATGTTTGCTGGACAAAGATCATAAATTATTCTTTCTAAAGTCATAACATTGGGAAAAAAGCAGAAGTTTATACATTTGTGTAAAATTCACAGACTTTCCTAGACACAAAGGAATAATCCTGAGATTCCAGAAAGTGAGTCGGCCATAGATGAATATATAGAAATCAATTGCTTTCCTATTCTCCAGCAGCGAGGATGTAAAAACTGCAAGCAAAAAATCTAAGTTTTACAATAACAATGAAATATAAAGCTTAGGAATAAATCTAAGAAAAACTGTCAAGATTATTATGGAGACAATATCTAACTTTTTGGAAGGGCTTTAAATTCTGAAGGAAATGGGGAGAGGGAGGCGTGATGTGTCATGACTCACACTGATTCTCCTCATGCTTATCTGTAAATGCAATTTCAGCCATAACCCTAAGAGAGATGTATTTGTGCAGCTCTCCGTGTCCAAGGTCAAGGCTGATACTAAGGAAAAGGAAGGTCAAGGTCTGCCCTTCTGGTGTGAAGACTTAGAATAAAAGTACATCATCATCAAGGATGTGTCGTTCGATACGGGGACAAGTGGAGACTATTATGAAGCCCACAACCTGTCACACGCGTTTGAATTTTTGACACATGACAGAGTTGGCATTTGAGTACAATGTCAGGAAGGATTGCTCGGCAAACAGGACTGGGGAAATTGGGTATTCATGTGGAAACAAACAGAAAACAAGCTATATTCCAACCTCTGATCCTGCCCAGAACCAGGTGTTATATACAAATAATGTAAATATAAAAAGCAACATTTTAAAAATCAGAAAGAGATGTAGAATGATAAGTGTGTTACACCAGATGTGAAAAGGAATCTTAGAAAAATATCTATCTAACAGATATATACACGGAAGGTATCTATATAGCAAATATATAATTGGACTTAAAGATTAAAAACTGCATTGTTACTGTATCAAAACATGGAAACAAACAAAATTAGGAGATGTTTCATGCCCAGCTGAGGAAACAATCACTGTCATGTCAAATCTCTTTGTTGAAACTGAGGAACTGTATCCTAATGAAACGCACCTCTTCAACGCTGTCTCTAAGTGATACCATTTCACGTTCTTTTCAGAGCTGTTTCAGTGCTATTATTTGTAAAACATCAGTGTAGCAGTTTACAACATAGATGATTATCCTTTTTTTTTTTTCTTACAATGAAATTTCTCAATTTTAAGGGCAGGAATTAGGAAACAGAATTACTTCAAGACCTTTGGATAAAAAAGAGTATTTTAGGTTAAGTTTTACAAGAATGGTTAGTGAAAAATTAGGAGTTTCCAATTAAAAATAACTGTTGGCATTATTATTATGCTCTGGAATTTGGGGGGGGATTTTTATATTTATAAAAGAGCTAAAGAAAGAGCCGTCTTCCTCTTGCTCAGGCTGTCACGTGGCAGGACCCAGGACCTCGGTCAGGTGAGTGTGACACCATCAAACTCCTTTCAGATTGCACTGCGGGTCCTTACAACCCAGGCCAGGAAAATATTCATCCTGAGTTGTCAGTTTTGGAAACACTGAATTAGCCTTTTCATGTAATTACAATCTTAGGCCTCTGAATTCCTGGTAAGACTGAGTACTGCATTTTCTTTCGGTTACAGAGAAGCATCATTTTATAGAATAGATCCCTATCTATGAGACAGATACGCATAGTCAAAAAGACCCGGGGTTAAACTGCCCCTTAATATCAGGGGAGCTACAGGCAAGTAACTCTTACTAATCCTCAGTACTGCGGCCTAAAATACCGAATTTAATTAGAGCTTCTAAGAGTTGTTGCAATAATTCAACAAGCTAATATGCTTAAAGTACTTTTATGACAGCACCTGGCACAAAAACTGTAGATGTTGCTATTACCCGAAGGTGCTGGAGGTCGTGTGGGCCGCCTGTCATCTTCCACCCGTCTACCCATCACGCTACTATCTATCTGACCACTGAGAGCATGAAGTGGAAAAGCCTTTCCTTATAGAAAAAAATATAAACTAAAAAGTGGAAGAAACGATATAACTAGAAAATTCTACTATGTAAAATCCAAAGATTTAAGCAGAGATTACATCATCAGTGAATTCTGTTACAAAAGACCCGAGATCTGCGGAGGAGGAAGGAGAACGTCATCTCCTAAAAGCAAAGTGGAGATTGTGGAGACACAGCCTCTGGTCTGGTACAAAGCAAAAGTGCTCTCAGAGTGGGGTTGACCAGAGAACAGAGATTATAAAGGCAGAAACCTCAGAGGGGGAGGGTAGTCAGGAGAGTGGGACACAGAGTCCTGCTGGATGGCCTAAGAGCCCCAAATCACTAATCTCTCTCCACTGGCTGGTTCCAGGCGGTGGGTCACGTGGCACCAGGCAGTCCACTGGTGGTCAGCTGGAGAATTCCCAGCTGCAGGTTTCAGGAATTGTGTTTTGATTTGGTTGCAGATAAACATGACAGACAACAGGCATTGTGGCAGCACCTGTAGTCCCAGCTACTGGAAAGGCTGAGGCAAGAGAATCGCTTAAGCCCAAGAGTTTGAGATTGCTGTGAGTTGTGACACCACAGCACTCTATAGAGGGTGACATGCTGAGACTCTGTCTAAGAAAGAAAGAAAGAAAGAAAGAGAGAGAAAAAAACAGGTCCTTTCTAAGCACACAAAAGAGAGAGAGCATGGAGCCCCCTCCCTCTGTCATGGCCTCTGGGGTCTGCGGGGAACATACAGATGTCAATATGAGGATGTTCTGGGGGCAGCTGGCTGAGATCCTTCAAAGGCCTCATTATGAAGAGCAGAAGTGGGAATGGGGGTGGGTGCTGTTCTAGATTGAGAGACTGAGGTGTATTAGAGAAATATATCCTCCAAATGCAGTATCTGAACTTGCATGGATCCCTAATTGAGGGGAAATACAATAAATAAATCTGATTGGAAAATACCAGTAGAAAAGGAAGGGGGAGAGGAGAGGAGAGGAAGGGAAGAGAGAGAGATAGAGACAGAAAGAGAGAGAGAGAATAAAATAAGGATAAAAATACTAGGAATGGAATTAAGAATATCACTATGGATCTGAAAATATTGAAAAGATAATGAAGCAATTATTGAAAAGTCCCTGTGCCATGAAACAAAGTAACTTAGATGAAATGGATAAATTCTTTGGAAAACACAAGTCGTCAGAAGAAGGAACAGACAATCTGTGTAGTTCTATCCCTGCAAAAGGAATTAAATTTATCATCCTAAGTCCCTCAAATCATCAAAGCCCAGAAGCCTCACTGGAGAATTTTATTATATGTTTCAGGAAGAAATAATGTTGATAGTGTACAAAAGACTTTATAAAATAGGAGAGGAGGGAACTCTTTTCAAGTTGTTTTATAATTCCAGCGTAAGTCAAAGTCTGAATAAAACATTTCAAGAAAAGTTGAGACTAATAATCCTCATGGAAATAAAATCATCTTAACAATACACTACCAAATTATATATGCACGTAAAATAGAGTTCACCCTAGAAATAAAAAGTTGTTTCAATATTTAAAATATGTATTTATGTAATTTACAACATTAACATAATAAAAAGGAAAGTCAATTTCAACATATGTAGAAAATCAATTGTCAAAATTCAATACGTACTTGGGATAAATCTTCAAAGAGAAATGCAAATAGGTATTTAATTTGGGCCTAATAGTTAAGGCACACAATATACTGGCACATCAGGACTTGAGTTCTCGGCTTTATAAATGTGCTGCTTATAGTGGGTATTATAATCCATTTTATATTACTTAAAATTATCTTCCCAAACACCTTAGCTATTCCAAGGGATTACAGTCTCCTCAGAATACAGTGAGAAGTGACCATTCCACATGTTTTGATGTGAAAATACAAATGAGTACAAAGATGAATTTGTCCTAAAAATCATATCCCTCCTGAACCCATTCTTTTTTTCAGAAAGGACTAGGCACCCATATTGGAATATTTGACTGTGTTAGATTAAAAGACATAAGCATTTATTGAAAACCAACTAGATAGGGCTCAGCACCTGTGGCTCAATTGGCTAAGGCACCAGCCACATACACCTAAGGTGGCGGGTTCGAATCTCCAGCCCGGGCCTTCCAAACAACAATGATGGCTGCAACCAAAAAATGGCCGGGCGTTGTGGTGGGCACCTGTGGTCCCAGCTACTTGGGAGGCAGAGGCAGGAGACTCGCTTGAGCCCAGAAGTTGGAGGTTTCTATGAGCTGTGATGCCACAGCACTCTACCCAGGGGGACAGCTTGAGGCTCTGTCTCAAAAAAAAAAAAAAAAAAAAAAAGAAAACCAACTAGATAAAAGACACTGCCTATGCAAAGATGTGCACAGAAGGCTGGGCTTTCTGTAGGGCAACCAAACTAACTCTGCAATGATGGAGCTGCTGTAAGTTAGGTATTCTCAGAAAGACAGAAAGCCACAAACAATCAGTGGTGGTTTGGTCAACTGTTTCCCTTTTTAGTGCTTTTAAGTTATTTTAAGT
Organism: Galagoides demidoff; assembly: GCA_963574575.1. Classification (NCBI taxonomy): domain Eukaryota; kingdom Metazoa; phylum Chordata; class Mammalia; order Primates; family Galagidae; genus Galagoides; species Galagoides demidoff. The sequence continues at coordinate 6,521 of CAUYQV010153287.1, forward strand.
GGCTGAAGAATGAAGATTTTAACGGCTACATCTTACCATCTTAGTATATCACACTGCTTATACACAGGTCAGATTTGTGGTCAAAAGCTGACTTCCTTTACTTCGAGAACTTAAAATACACACAAATGAATGTATACAAGAGTGTTTTCTGGCAGTTCCACCAACACTCCAGACTCCAATTACCTGCTAATAGTCAAACATTACTATCAAAGAATAAAAAGCAGTAATTCAAGAATTATTAAAAACAGAAGAATTTCTTAGTTTTTCAAACCAAGGGGAGATAATTAAAAGAGGAAAATAAAGCAATCTACTTTATTAAGGATTTAAACATAAAATTTAGGATTCATTATATTTTAATTTAAACTTGTGTATATAATTTTTGATTAGATATCGAAATCAAGATAATTCTGTACAAATATTATATGTTCTAATATGAATTTTTCATAATAGTCATTTAAATAAAACAATTATTGGAGTTCCTTTTTTGCGGTTGTCAGGTTAGTAATTGTATTTGCATAATTAAGGAGTCATTTCACTTTTATACTTTCAGCAAGATAATGCCTAGGATCTTATTTTTATTCAATCCAACTGAACATAAAAATTTTATTCAATCCAACTGAACAAAAAAATTCAATCCAACTGAACATATCCTTGGCATTAAGGATAGATGTCACTTACTCTGTATTCTAGAAGACATAACAAGCCACACTAAAAATAATTTTTGGAGGATACTCAGAACACAGTTGAAATGGCTGAAAAACTGGAGAAAAATTGTCAGAACTAATTTTAATACTGAAGTTTATGTTATTGATGGGCAATATTACGTAAGATTTTGGGTTACCTTAATTAAAGGTGATGTTTAAAGTACACACTTTGCCATTATTCTTCCTTATTTGTTTTAGACTGTCACAAATTGTGACCTTCTAAAATGACTATCTCTATTTCCAAAAGAACAGACACTGAAATTGATCATCTCCCATAGAGCTGTTCTCTGAGAAAAGTGTTTACTTTAATAAATATTTAATCTCCACTGAAGTTTGATTTTTAAAGCTATTTTATTTCCATAAATATCTTAATGCTATGGGCAGCAAATGCTCATTGCAAAAAATGCCACCTAAATTATACAGAGAACTATTGCCCAACTTATTCATTTAGATTTTTGGGTTTTTTTTTCTTTTTTTTTTATTCAGTCATTTGTACATATATCATAACTACATTTATGCCATTACGGGATTCAATGTGTTGATTATTTGTACAAATTGGAGTGCTTCCATCCTACTAAACTACATAGCCCTCACCACTTTTAGATTTTTGACTAGGAAGTATATTAGGACCAGAGAATTGACAATGAAAACTTGTCTTTTCACTTTTTCATAAAATAAAAATGTCCTCTCTTTGGTTAACAGAGTGTGTCCTATGCAGAATCATAAAAGTAGAATGTCTTCCTGAGTAGACCAACAATGATATTGCTACTTCTTGTATACGCTCTTTCTTACCCCCAGAATATTTACCATAAAACTGGGAGAAAAGACTAGAGCTCTTTGTTCAAGCAGACAAGAGGGTTCGGACTTCCCTAATAGAATATACCACAGCGTGTGTGGCCTAAAGGACAGACACTGATTTCTCATGGTCTGGAGGCTGGGAAGTCCATCGTCACAGTGCTGGCAGGCCGACCTCTTGGGGAGGGCCTTCTCTGCGGCTGGCTAACCGAAATCTTTTCACTGTGTGCTCACCTGCTAGCGAGAAGCAGCTCTGGTGTCTCTTCCCATGAGGACACCAATTCCCTATGGAGGCTGCAGCCTCCTGACTTCACCTGAATTAATCACATCCCAGAGACCCCACGCTCTAACATTGTAATACGGGGGTCAGGGGCTTCAACCTAAGACTACTGAGGAACATAAACATTTCATGACAGTGATATCCAAATGTTCACATTTTGATAGAAATCCATACAATTATATTTTAAAAAGGAATATCTAAATGTTTCAACATACTGGCAATTTTTAATTGAGAATGAAAATGCTATGATCTCAATAAAAAAAGAGGAGAAAAGAGAATATGAGAACTATCCGTGGGCTTCAGGTGTGAATGAGGTGGAGTGAGCTTGTGATTCAACAGGCAGGTGGGAGGGGCAGATTTGAGCTCAAATACTCTGGGTGTCCCGGGATCCATGTGGTGGATTTGACTCTTACTGGCCCTTAATTTCCTTCATTTACTACCTTCTCAGTGGACATACCCATTTATTGGTAAAATATCTCTTGGTAATAGATTTCCAGTTATAACTGAAGCATAAATTACACGGGAAAAGCTGTAGTGTTTTACAGTGTATGCTTAAATACTAATTTTCTGCTCAGTCGCAATTAAGAGAAACATGTTATTAAGATGATAACACACATACGTAGTTTACACTGACTTAGAATTACATATAAGAACTCATTAAAAATGTTAGTTTTTTGCTTCTTGTCATTATTTTCCATTGAAAACATTGTAAATGTACCTGGATAACTTTCTCATTGCGTGTGAATAATGGGTGAGCTCCAACACTCAGACTGAATCTCTCTGAAATTGCTGACGATGAAGGTAAATTAGCGAATCGATTTTCTAGGCTAGTGGTTCTATAAATGTGGCTCGCACACCAGCACTGTCAGAACCACATAGGAACATTGTGGCTAGTGAAGAAATAGCATAGGTCGGAATCTGCAGGGGTAAGGTCATGCGGCATGATTTAACAAGCCCTCAAGGTGACTCTGAAGCACACAGAAGGCACTAATTTCAGGGTCTTTTTGGAGGAGGGTAACTTCTGGACCACAGGGGCATCAACATTTCCTTCAGCTTGACCAAACTTGAGACAGGCTCCTTCCTGACTGCAGGCTCTGGGCCTCCTTTCTCTTAGCTGATTAACTAGAAAACTTTCAGATACAAATTCTCTGCTTCTTTGAGATGTAGGTCTTCTCCCAGCTCTTGATAGTTGAACAACACAAGAAAGTCTTTCTCAAGGACCTGTGAACTACCTTTTTGAAATTAATCATCAACGCACGTAGTGTCCAATCTCTATGGGACTGTAGACTCTAACCTCTTACCCCCCATTCACACTAAACCTAGCTCAGTTAGAAACCTCTCCTCGTCTTACAGAGGACTGGAGTCCAGTCTCTGTCCCCCGTGGCAGTAAACTTGAATGAAGTCTTCCTTGCCTATGTAATTCTGTCCAGTGAAAATTTTCTTTGATATTTTTCATTTTTCTTGGTTCCCCAACATTAGGTGACCTGCTTAAAAAATCGAGTTACTAAAAAGCTCATCACTCCTTTATTTTCATTATTCACACACACACACAGATGAGGATGAATGAGACTGGCTGACCGTGTCGATCAGTGCTTCCCAAAATTCACTATGTGTGGACTGTGTGCCAGATAAAAACAGGCCATATTGGCTCAGCGTCTGTGGCTCAATCGGCTAAGGTGCCAGCCACGTACACCTAAGGTGGCGGGTTTGAATCCCCAGCCCGGGCCCGCCAAACAACAATGATGGCTGCAACCAAAAAATGGCCAGGCGTTGTGGCAGGTGCCTGTGGTCCCAGCTACTTGGGAGGCGGAGGCAGGAGACTCGCTTGAGCCCAGGAGTTGGAGGTTGCT
>CAUYQV010153292.1:0-25365 GCA_963574575.1 Galagoides demidoff
TGGCATCACAGCTCATAGCAACCTCCAACTCCTGGGCTCAAGCGAGTCTCCTGCCTCCGCCTCCCAAGTAGCTGGGACCACAGGTGCCCACCACAACACCTGGCCATTTTTTGGTTGCAGCCATCATTGTTGTTTGGCGGGCCAGGGCTGGGGATTCGAACCCGCCACGTTAGGTGTATGTGGCCGGCGCCTTAGCCGATTGAGCCATAGGCGCCGAGCCTACAGTTAATTTTTAACAATGCATTTGCAACCTTATTGAAATAAGGTGAATAAATTTCAAGCTTTGACTTTTTTTTAAATTTTATATATTTACTTATTTATTACTAGTGACTGGGTCTTGCTATGCTGCCCAGGTGGGCCTCAAATATTCACCTCAGCCTCTTAGAAAGCTGAACTTATCAGGTACATGCCACAGTACTTTTTCAATATTTTGTAAATTACTAAACATTTTAAAATTTCAAACACAAAAACATAGCATGCACGTAATGTTTTTAAGTATGAATGTTTGTGCACAGATTTACTCCTTACCACTGGTTTTTTTTTTTTTTGAGACAGTCTCACCATGTCACCCTAGGTAGAGTGCCATGGCATCACAGTTCACAGCAACCTCTAACTCTTGGGCTTAAGCAATTCTCTTGCCTCAGCCTCCCAAGTAGCTGGGACAACAGATGCCCACAACAACACCTAGCTATTTTTTGTTATTGTAGTTGTCATTGTTATCTGGCAGACCCAGGCTGGGTTCAAACCCACTAGCCCTGCTGTATATGGCTGGTGCCCTAGCAGCTGAGCTACAGGAGCTAAGTAAGCCCTTACCACTACTTTTTACATAAGCATTTGCAAATATATATTTATTCTTTAATATGTTTCATTATAACTTAATATATCTGAAGATCATTAATACCAGCACACACGTATTTGCCCTATTATTTTAAACACAAACTTTCAACATTTAAAATTCACTTTTAGATTACAAAAATAAAAGAGAAATACACCTGTTCAGTTGTCATCTGGACTGCAGCATGAACTGGCATACTATAGCTTGGTCCAGCTCTTCCAGAGCTCCAACCACTATCCAAGCTGAATCCTAAAGCTATAATTTACAAAATGAAAACAATAAAATCATCAAGTAAAATAGGTTTATCTTTAATAAGGAACTTTTAAAATTTATATAATACAGTATATTAACATAATATAGTTTAAGTTTTCTTAAAAGCTTTCCTAAATCATTCAAAAAAGCACATTCTACATTATTTGGATAAACTCTTATATAACAAATAATCCTGTCTAAAGTTAATAAAAAAGAATGTCTAAAATCTGGGTTTCACAATGTTACCATTAGGGAAAATCAGGAGAGAGTATATGTAACCTCCATGTCTATTTTTGCATAGGAGCTGACAATTAAGTTCATGAACTCATCCTAGAAAAGTGCTACATACCTCACTACCGAATATCACTATGGTCAAATACTCCCCTTGGGAAGCTATGCACCAATGCCAGCGTCTAGTCTGGCTTTCAAAACAATTTTGGAACTCCTTTTCTAGAATCATCATCAGAGCTGTCATCATATAGTACACAAAAACACACAACATAATGATGAATGCCACTTAGCAAGACATAGCCACACATTAACACAAACACAGCTGTGAGATACAGATATACCACGGTTATGAAATCTTACCAAATTATTTATACAGTGCTGCCAACGTAAGCACATGGTGGCAAGTTCACAAACTTAATTGTCAGAACTTTTGTAAGACAACAGCTTTAATGGTCTTTCCAGAAAAAGAGTTTCAAAATTACTGGCATAGACTAGGTTCTGGCACTGGTGCACAGCTTCCCAAGAGAAGTACTTTGAAGGTGACAACAGTGATAGTTAGCAATAAGGTATGTAGCACTTCTTCTAGGATCATTGATGAACTTAAATGTCAGACGATGTATAAATTTATAGTTATTTAAAAATTTAAAAAATCAGAGACTTCCTCAGATTCCAAACAAAAAGTTATAACTTAGAATCTTCAGTACAATCTAAGTTGGTCAACCAAATTCAAACACAGATAAAATATTTCCAATCCCTATATCTTACAATATCAAAATAATATTAAGTTAAACCCTAGACTTACCTTTTGGTGCAGGACCCAATTTAAATCCATGTTTCTTCAACTGATCTAAAACTGCTTTTCTATTTTCTTCTTTTCCCCAGAAAGTCATATGCAGGGGCATGGTAAAAGTGTTGTTTGCACCAAAAGGAACTACCCTATATATATATATAGGAGAAGAAAAAAATGAGAAATTACAAGTGTTATTTTATCTCTATTTACTGTTAAATATTCTAAAGGTACCATTCAAACTTTACATAGAAGTAAAATAAGGAACTAGCTAGGCAGACTTAAAAGAGAGAAAAATGATGTGGAATAAGAATCATCACAAGGCTGGTTTCTGGGAACAGAATGCAAAAAAAAAAACTGAGATGGGATGAAGTAGTTTTAAAATCCAAGACAGCCTATAAACAAGATCGTAAGGTAAGTAAAAAAGTTAATTGAGAAGAGAGAGCTTTGGCTAAAAAGAATCACTGACGGTAACAATTCAATCTGCTGAAAGAATGGAGAATAACTTGCAAGAAGTACTTCTAATCCAAATTCACTACAAGTTTGTTCCCAATATCTGAAAAACTTAATGAGTTGAAAAAGAAGAAAACATAGTGAGACATTACTGAGCATTTATTTTATCTTTCAAATTCAACTAGAACTAGAATATGAATATTATAAACAGTGGTATTAGGATACAAAGATCCTAAACATTTAAATACTTAAATGGAGATTGGAAACACAAACACCTAAATGACAAAAGGTAACTGAGAAGAGACTGAGTTTAAAAGCAGAAAGCAAAAAGTTTGAAAGTGGGAAACTATAAGCTCTAGGACTGTGATCTACAATCTCAAGGCAGCAGACCAGTAATGGTCTGTGGCTTGTTAGGAACTGGGCTGCACAGCAGGTAAGCAGATGGCCAGCAAGAAGTTTCATAGGTATTTACAGCTACTTCCCATCACTCACATCACCACCTGAGCTCTGCCTCCTGTCAGATCAGCAACAGCGTTAAGATTCTCACAGGAGCACGAACCCTACTGTAAACTGCACATCTGAGAATCTAGGCCATGCGCCTTATGAAAATCTAACGTCTTATGACCTGAGATGGAGATCAGGCTGCGATGCTAGTGCTGAAGAGTAGTTGCAAATACCGGATGGGACCATCTAGTCAAGAAAACAAGCTCAGGGCTCCCACTGATTCTGTATTATGGTGAGTTGAACAATTATTCCATTTTAAATTACAATGTAATAATAACTGAAATAATGTGCACAGTAAATGTAATGCACTTGAATCATCTCTAAACCTTATCTCCCCAACCCCTGCAGCCATGGAAAAACCATCTTCCATGAAACCAGTCACTGGAGCCAAAAATACTGCTGCCCTAGGAGATTGAGAGTTCAAAAAAACAAAAAAGAAATAAGGAGAGGGTAGAACTGCAACAGCATATGCCCTAGCTATGGAGATAACTACTACAGAGTTTCACTGAACTGATGTCATATGGAAATATGGTTCTAACATTGTCAGAGCTTCCATTTGTCAAGACAAAATCTTATTCAGTAGGAAAAATGAGAGGATAGCTATTTGATGGCCAAGGTAGTAGAGGCAGATTAGGGGAAAATTAAAACCTTTATTGAACACACACCAAAGGTAGAATGACAGAAGTTGTCAGTACACCTTCACAGGCACAAAACACAAGCCCTAACAAATTCAAAGATGACTGTAACTCACAATTACTAAACTCAGAAAGGACATTACCCTTCAATTTGTGCTAATTTGTTGTCCATGATATAAGCCAAAGCAGCTGCAAGATCTTTCTTCACATGGCCAACTTGATTTCCATTCACATTGGTCACTTTAATTGCATTTTTATCATAGGGGTTATCAGAATCTCGTTGTAATGCAACCATTTCATTATTATTAACCTAATAAAATGAAAAATACAACAACATTATAAACAATAAACAGACAACAGCTTTAATTTATTATACTTTTATCAAGGATTTCCATTCATTTTTTAGTGCTACTACAAAACACTACATGTAAGAAAATTACATTTTCTTGAACTCATACTATAGAAATATTAAATAATATGTTTTATAATAATTCTTTAATATTACTTTTCTAATCTATATTCACTAGAAGTTAACAAATCCTTTAACTCCAAAAAATATGGTCAAATCTAAATTAGCAAGCTCATACTAACTAAAATTTTCAACATTATAACTTCTGAAAAGCAGCTAACCCTTACTGAGTGCTTACTATGTGCCAAGTACTGTTCTAAGGACATTACATAGATTTGACTTTTTAAATTCTCATGACTCTATTGGGAGACACTATCATTATTCCCATTGTACAAACGAAGAACCTAAAGCATAGGAAAGTTAAATAATTTGCCCAAGGTCAAGAAACTAATAGGTAGCAGAGCTGAAATTGACCCTAAGCAGGCTGGTTCCTGACCCTGAATTCCCCAGGATATAAAAGGGAGGGGGCATTTGTAAGTCACGATGGAAGTGAAGAAAAATATATCCAGCCTTTAACTCATGCCATTCTATATGAGAGTGGCACAATAAAATGGCAGGATAAGGGCTTCTAAAAATTCTTTACTTAATAAAAGCAACAAAACCCAGGCAAAATAGTCTGAATCACCTTTTTCAGAACTAAATAAGGTTTGCAGAAATTTGGAGAGTGTTTATTCAAGAAAAACTGGTAAGATCAGGCATGGCAGTTCACACCTATAAACCCAGCACTTTGGAAGGCAGAGGTGGGAGGATTGCTTGAGGCCAGGAATTTGAGACCAACCTGAGCAACACAGTGAGACTCCCATCTCTTAAAAAATGGAAAAATTGGGCCAGGTATGGTGGTATGTGCCTGTAGTTCCAGCTACTTGGGAGGCTAAACCAGGAAAATCACTTCAGCTCAGAAGTTTGAGGATGCAGTGAGTCATGGGACACCACTGCCCTCTAGTGCTGGCAATAGAGCAAGACTCTGTCTCAAAAAAAAAAAAAAAAAAAAAATCAGTACCCTAGTCCTATCCCCAGCAATGCAGCTGCACAGTAGCCTTTAAAAACAATAGCCTACCAGAATTCTAGGTAGAGCCTGGCAGTCTCCAGAGAATGACATGGAGTTACAGCTCTTTCATTCCCAAAGAACTGTCATTTTTTTAGACCTTTTGTGGCACTTCCTTAGAAGATCCCACTTAAAAGAGTGGTTGTATTTGACCTCTGAGTTTGTCAGTATAAAAAACCTTCTCCCCTGGGCAGATGTTTGTCAAGAATAATTTTACAGACAAGTGTTTCAACTTCATGGATGCCTGAGACAGTGAATAACAGCTGGAGCAAACAACAGAATAACAAAAAAGGTTATAAGAAAAAGCTGGGGAGTGAGATGTCATTTAGGGTTTGAAAAGCTCCCATATGATTCTCTAAATCTAGAAGGCCATAAGAAAGCACAGTAGGGCTGTGCACATTCTCAGGAAATAAGAGGGAAGGTCCTAGGCTCTCACCTCCAGCTAAACTTGCAGCATTTTAACTAGCAGAAAGTGAAAGCTAAGGAGCTGTCAACTGCCTTGTGTTGGACTACTGTCTCAATGCACAGACTCTACTAAGCAAGGAATGGGAGATTTATTTGTTCCAGTACAATCATTAGCTGACCACTAAGGTAAGCAAGTACAGATGTCAGTGACCACACAATAAAAAACAGATTTTATAGAGGTAATTCAGAAAGGCACTAACAAATGCGAATTACCAAAATCAGCAACCGCCACCCTGAGAAGAAAGGAGAATCTGATTTTCAGTTGCCACATTATTCAAAATATCCATTTTAAGAACAAAAGTACAAGGTATAAAAGGAAATGCGCAAGTATGGTCTATACATTTTGGGGTTGGGGGGGGCAGTTTCCCAAACTCAGTGACCTGGTTCCATTACTTGGTTGAGCTAGAAAGTTCAACTGAGGCAAAACAAAAGTGAGTGGAAACCAAAAATAAAACTGGAGAGGCACAGGCAGAGTGGATAGAAAGCAAAAGGAACATATACAAGTTTCAGGGTAACAGATCTTATTTAGAAGAACAAAGAGAAAGATTAGAGCACTTTTAAAGAGACGTGGAAGTCAGTCCCTCTCATGAAAGAGCAGAGCTGAGAGAGAGACAAGACACAAAGGTCTGCGGGGGTATTAGAAATAACTCTTTCCATTTGAAATTGGATGCATGTTTCTCATTTGCCTCTCTGCACCTTCAGGCAGTACTACCATTGTTTATTGGTCATTGATTGTCTCTTTCTATTGGTCCTCGGTTATCTAGGTTATTTCTATCCATACTCTTATGGGCCCTCCAGACTTCCTGGTTTAGCAGGCCAAGTTTTCCTCCTGCCCTCCTTGTAGTCTCCTTTTTGGTGTCCCTTCTCAACACAGGAAAAAAAGCAATCAATACCCACAGTGCCTTGGAAAACACAGATGTCAGACATACTAGAAAAAAAATTTAAGTCAGCTATTTTAAACATGTTCAAAGACCTAAAGCAAATCATTTCTTTAGACATGAGAATGCATGTCTAAAAACATGACAACAATGTCTCACCAAATAGAAATTCTGCAATCAAAAAGGAGAAAAACTGAAGTAAAAATTCATTAGAGCAGCTCAACAGCAGATCTGGGCAGTCAGAAGAAAGAATTAGCAAAGTTGAAGACAGGTCTGCAATCTGAGAAACAGAAAGAAAAAAATGAAAAACCATAAACAGCGCCTCAGAGACCAGCAACATCACAAACACACACACACGTATCAGAAGAAAAAATACTTATAGAAATTATGGCCCCAAATTTAACAAAAACCATTTTCCTAAACCTGGAAACAACATAATCAAACCACCAAAAGAACTCTGAAAGCACCAAGAGAAGAGCAACTCATCACATACAACAGATCACAGATCATTGGTTAAATTAACATTGATTCCTCATCAGAAACCATGGAAGCCAGAGGGCAATAGTATAACTTTTCTAAATACAAGAAGAAAAAACTCAACAAGAACTTTATATTTGACAAAACTACCTTCAAAAATTAAGAAGAAACTAAGACATTTTCAGAGGGAAAATCAAAGAACCCATCACTAGCAGACCGACCTAGGAAGAAATCCTACAGGAGGTTCTTCAGGCTGAAATCAAAAAACACTAGACAGTAACTTGAATCTACATAAGAAATAAAAGGCACAGGTAATGATAATATAGAAGTAAATATAAAAAACAGTATAAACGTATTTTTGTTGTAATTTTTTTCTCCTACCTGATTTAAAATGTACGTGGATAAAACAATAATTACAAATCTGTTAATGGGCATGCAACATAAAGATATTGTTTGTGCAATAATAGCACAAAAGAAAGGGGACAGGATGGCACTATCTAGAAGCAAAGTTTTACAAGCTACTGAAATTAAGTTGGCTCTCTTTTGAAGTAGATTCTTATAAATTAGATGTTAATTGTAACCCCTCAGGCGCTCAAAAGAAAAGAACTCAAATACAGTAGAACCTCCATAGTTGACCACTTCCTTAAGTTGACTTAATTTTCACAGAAAAAAACATGCACATGTACAGATCAGTACAGTAGACCTAGTTCCTTATGTTGACCACCTCTGTATGTTGACCAGTTTGTTACAGTCCCTTGGTGGTCAACTTACAGATGTTTGACTATATAAAATAAAAGAAATGACGAAATTAAAATGTTGCACTAGCAAAGACCCACTTAATACAAAAAAAGAGCATATTGAAGGCCAGACCCAAGGGCCACATACAATTCCATTTATTTGAAACGTGAAGAGCAAACAAATCCATAGCAAATAGACTGACTACTGCTTGCCAGAGATGGAAGAGGTAGAAAACATTATTGAGTGACTACTAATGGGCAAATGGTTTCTTTCTGGAGTGATGAAATGTTCTAGAACTAGATTATGGGGGTGGCTGCACAACCTTGTGAACATTTAAAAACTATTCTACTATATTGTTTAAAATGGTGAATTTTGGGTAGCGCCTGTGGCTCAGTGAGTAGGGCACTGGCTCCATATTGGGGCGGGGGTGGGGGGGCAGATTCAAACCCAGTCCCAGCCAAACTGCAAGGAAAAATGGCTGGGAGTTGTGGCTGGCGCCTATAGTCCCTGCTACTTGGAAGGCTGAGGCAAGAGAATCGCCTGGGTCCAGGAACTGGAGGTTGCTTGAGTTGTGACGTCACGGCACTCTACCAAAGATGATATAAAGTGAGACTCTGTCTCTAAAAATAAATAAATAAATAAAACGGTGAATTTTATGATATATGTATTATCACATTTTTCAATTTTCTGAAAAGACAAAGGCAAGTTGCTTCAAACCTCTCCTAACATCTGTCTACTAATTACAGAGACTACAACCTGAACCAATCAGAATATGAGATATATATTCTTCTTTAGCCCTTTGGAAATAGTCTATGTGGTATAGATCTGTTCTCTACTAGCCTACCACCCCTTGGCCACTGCCTAAAGCATGATCTTTTGAAAAGTTTATACCAATCTAGAAAATAACATAACCAAAAAAGTATGATAAAAAACTAACAAGTTTTGAACATTTCTTCTCAAGATAATTACATAATTGTCATTAGTTAAAATTAGGCTATTGTCACTTATTACAAATGACAGCTAATTACTAGTAGAATTTTAATAGAATATATATGGGCCAAAATAATGAAAACTAACAAAAACAAAAAACACAGACAGTCCAGCAGCAAGACAAAAAAAGACAAAAACAGTCAAGACAACAGTAACAAAAAGACAGAATTAGAACTAATCACAACAGTATAGCCATGGCCTATGTGACAGACTGCACATACAATGGTGATCTGGTAGATTATAAGAGATACCCTATACAGGTGTATAACTTTTTATCTTTTATACAGCATTTTTTACCATACCTTTTTAAAGTTTACATACAAATATCTACCACTGTATTACAAACAGTATTCAGTACAGTAACATACTACACAGGGTTTGTTGCCTAGGAACAAGAGTCCACACCATACAGCCTAGGCATGCAGTAAGCTATACAGTCTAAATTTGTGTTAAATAACTCTATGACTGTGGTCCCCATAACCGGGCAGCATACGGTACTGGTCCATGGCCTCTCAGGAACTGGGATGCACAGCAGAAAGTGAGCAGTGGGCATACAAGCCAAGCTTCATCTGTAATTACAGCCATTCCCCATTGCCCGCATCACTGCCTCCTGTGAGATAAGCAGTGGCATTAGATTCTCACAGGAGCACAACCCCTACTATAAACTGCACATGCCTTTTGAGCTGAGGTAGAGCTGAGGTGGGGAGAGGGTGCAAATACAGATGCTCATTAGCAGAGGTTTGACTAAAGAGAGACCACAATAATTCTATTGCTTTGCTTGCAGACTCTTATCAAAACAATCCCATCTTCCACCCCCACCCCTCTGTTAAAAAAATTATTTTACCACAAGGACATGAAACCAGTCCCTGGTGCCAAAAAGGCTAGGGACCACTGCTCTATGATGTTCGTAGAATAAAGAAATTGCACCAAATAATACATTTCTCAGAAAGTATCCCCATCATTAAGCAGTAAGTGACTGTATATTAGAATTTAAAAAAAAAAAGCCACCTTATTATAAAGTCTTTGATGGGTCAAGAAATAAAAATTTAAACATAAGCTTACTGAAAACATACTCTTTAACCAGAGTTAAAACTGAGCAGTGCTACCATATTAATAAAATAAGGCCCCTTGGCAATTGCAGTAACACCAAAAATAAATAAATGAGACATGATCAAGCTAAAAAGCTTCTGCACAGCTAAGGGTGTAACAAACAGCCTTCAGAATGGGAGAAGTATCTGCATGCTACAAATCTGACAACTAGAATCTACAGGAAACTCAAATGAATCAATGAGAAAAGAGCAAACAATCCCATTTATCACCGAGCAAGAGACTTGAACAGAAAATTCTCTGAAAAAAACATATGAAGAGCCAGCAAACACATGAAAAAATGCTCATCATCAGAGAAATGCAAATCAAAACCACCCCAAGATATCTCCAACCCCATTGAGAATAGCCCACATCACAAAATTCCAAGTCTGCAGATGGAGACTTGGAGAGAACACTTTTGCACTGCTGGTGGGACTGCAAACTAATACATTCTCAATGGAAAGAAGTATGGAGAATCCTCAAAGAGCTAAAAGTAAACCTTTCATTTGATCCCACAATACCATTACTAGGTATCTACACAGCAGAAAAAAATTATTTTACCACAAGGACATTTGCATTAGGATGTTTATTTTGCAGCTCAATTCACAATCACCTGAACATGTAATCAACCCAAGTGTTCATCAACACATGAATGGATTAATAAACTGTTTTATATGTATACCATGGAATACTATTCAATCATAAAAAAGATGGAGACTTTCGTCACACCTGGATGAAGTTGAAGCACATTCTTGTCAGTGAAATATCACAAGAATGGAAAAGCAAATATCCAATGTACCCAATACTAACATGAAACTAACAGATAAACAACTTCAAACCCATTGGGGAGGAAAACATAACTAAATTCAAATGAAGGGAAGGAGGAAAGAATGGGGAGCAGAGGGAAAAGGCAAAGGGAAGAGGGAGGGCAAATAGTAAGCTTTCACCTAAGGTACACAATGTAAGGGTATACAGCCCACCTCTGGGGTGAAAGGGTCAACCACAACTTGAACTTAACATAAGAAATGAAAGCAATGTAATATAATCATTTGTACCCCCATATTAATCTAAAAAGAAAAAACTTAGTAGATTAGGTATATGCAAGTACTTACAGTATGTTTAAAAGATTAAAAGATTTTATTAAATGATTAAAATTAGGTCCTCAAAATCATGAATCCAAAAAAAGGAATATTAATGAGCCTAAGAAGAGCAGAATAACAGAATATAAGAGATAAAACTCCTGAACCAAGAAAAATAATAATAGAAAAAAATCCAAGAAAGACTGTTTGAAAAGAAATCAAACAGATTAATCTCTATTAACCAAGTCTAATTAAAAACATAAGAACAGATACAAATGTTCAACACAAAGTATGAAAACAGATCATAAACAGAGTTTAAAACTTTACCATGCAAATGATCACTACATACAACTCTTCAGAAATAAATTTAACAATCCAAATAAAATAGATGTTTTTAAAAATATATATATAAATAACCAAAACTGACCAAAGTAGTACCAGAATTATGCTGAGTGAAAGAAGCCAGAATGAAAATATAGTGTATGATTCAATGTATATATAGTTCTAGAATAGGCAAAATTTATCCATAGGTGGTTGCAGAGGGCAGGAGCAAGGAGAAATGATTAGCGTACAAGAGAACTTCCAGGGTGATGGATATAATCTGTATCTTGATTGGGGTGGTGATTATCAGATATCTGTCAAATCTCTAGGAATCATATGCTTAAAATATGTGCATCTTATCATATGTAAAACATATCTCAATAAAGTTGAAAAAAGTTAAAAGCAATGTATGCAAAGACAATACCTCAATTTTTATTTTTTTTATTTTTTTTTTTTTTTGAGACGGAGCCTCAAGCTATCCCCCTGGGTAGAGTGCCATGGCATCACAGCTCATAGCAACCTCCAACTCCTAGGTTCAAGAGAGTCTCCTGCCTCCACCTCCCTAGTAGCTGGGACCACAGGCCCGGCCATTTTTTGGTTGCAGCCATCATTGTTGTTTGGCGGGCCCGGCCTGGGGATTCGAACCTGCCACCTTAGGTGTACGTGGCTGGTGCCTTAGCCGGTTGAGCCACAGGCGCCAAGCCAATACCTCAATTTTTATTACAATATTTTTTCCTTACAGAGATCAACTCCAAAATGTCCACCAATGAGAAAACTGTAAGTACAACATGATTTGTACTGACATAAAAAGATATTTCAGGGCAGCACCTGTGGCTCAAAGGAGTAAGGCACTGGCCCCATATGCCGGAGGTGGTGGGTTCAAACCTAGCTCTGGACAAAAACTGCAGGAAAAAAAAAAAAAAAAAAAGATATTCCTAACATTTTACTAAGAGAAAAAAAGGTGATTACAAAAAGCCTAAGATGATAACAGTTTGCATTAACTCACAATGATTCCAATTTATATGCATGTATTCATAAAGAAAACATATAGAAGATAAATAAGTTATGGTTTTGAATGGTAGAATTTAGGAGATATAATTTTTTTAGCCATTTTAAAATATAAAATACTACTTATAAAATAGTATGTATTTTGAAAAATAAAAAACCAAAGTAATGACTACTTTTAATCAGCACACATTTTTACTAGTTTACCAGTGTTACAGAGATTATTCTAGAGCAACCAATGGTAATTATTCTAAGGTCAGTAACACAATCTAGTATTTCTCAATGGTATAAAATAATATAGAAAACCAAGGAAGTTTTGAAAAAATAGCCCACATATAAAATAGAAAAGCTGAGAAAAATCAATACGAGAGCTATAGAACAGATAGAAACAAAATAAGAACTGGTGAATTTCAGGAATCTATTAGAAAAAATAGGATATAGTAGGGCATTGAGGCAGGCACCTGTAGTCCCAGCTTCGTGGGAGGCTGAGACAAGAGACTCTCTTAAGCCCAAGAGTTTGAGGTTGCTGTGAGCTGTGACACTACAGCACTCTTCCGAGGGCAACATAGTGAGATTGTCTCAAAAAATAGTAATAATAATAATAACAATAAAGAAAGAAAAAAATACAATAAAAAAGAAAAACTATTTCAAAATTAAAGACTAAAATACAAAGAACACTTGAATTACCAGACCCTGTGAAAAATATGATTAAAAAAAAATAAAGTGAAAAAATGTGATAGCAAGGATTTCAAAGGAAGCAGCAGACATATAGGTAGTGGAAATCTAATATAGAGGAAGATAAATGTAGCTGATGAAGGAAAACAAGTTTTAGAACAAAGTAAAAGTACAGAAAATTTTTCCAAATTAGAAAAAAAATAATGTTTATCACTAAAGACATACCTTAGTCTTAGGCAAAAAAAAAAAATAATAATAATACCAATTAACTTAAATTGGAGAGAAAATCGTATTGGCATGAGAATTCTACCACTAGGTTATACAACACTAGGCTATGGAGAGAAAGTACAGGATCAAAGTTTTATATTCAACAAAACTGGCCTTCAAGGATAAAATGCCACAATTATGAACATGCAGAAACTTAGGAAACTGTTTCTTCCTAAGGAATCTCTTAGACAACACATTTCAGACAATCACAAAACTATCTGAGAAGCTCTACGGTAAAGAGAATATGGAAGACTAGACAAATCCAGAACATGGAACCCTTTCTCAAGGAATCTCCTGGTGAATATGCTTCAGATGATGAAAAAAAATGATCTGACATGATTCGACGTTAAGAAGCGTATGGGGTAAGGGAAAAATTAAGAAATCCAGAATATTCCAAAAAAAACAGACCTGGTTTATGCAACAAACCAAAAACATGAAATAAGCAGTTAAGGGAGAAGGGACAGAATATTATACTGATCCTGATTCCAAAAACCAACTATAAAAACATGTTTTGAAAATAATCAAGAAAATCTAACCAATGATTAGTTATTACATGCAATTAGCAATTATTAATTCTGTTAAGTATGAAAACAACATGTAAAGTAATGTCTGTATGTTCTTATAGATACATACTATATCAAATGAATGTAAAATAATGAATTCGGGATTTACTTTAGTCAGTCCAAAAGAATAAGAAAAAATATTATGTTAACTGTTGAACCTGGATCATGAGTACACAGAAGTTTATTGTACTATTCTAATGCATGTTTGAAATTTTTCATAATAAATTAGAGGTTTGGTATCTAAACAATGCAGAGGCATATTCGATGACCATGACAAAGACAACTACTACCAAAGAAGTTGTATATATATTCTTGATCATTCTGCCCTTTCCTCTTTTGCACCCCCCCTACACACACACAAAATGCAGATAACAAAAAAATAGAGAATGACAAGAAAAGGTGGAGTCTTATTAGGGAAAAAAAGACCTAAATAGATAATTCCCTTACCTGGTAAGATCTTCCTAAATTAAAAATATTTAAGTGAAAAATGTGCTGAGGAGCAGAAGTGGGGAAAGCAACAGACTCGGAAATCTTTTCCCAAATTTACTGTAGAGTATCTGTGCATTTTGGGCACATCTTTTCATCTTTCAGACCTTCAGTTTCTCAGTTGCAGAAGGAGAATAGCTAGCTTATCAACCTCAAAGTTATCATAGGTATCTAATGACAGTGTAAGCAAAAATGCTTTGTATAATATAAATATGAGATAAATATAAAAGAATATCAGTTAAAGTAGTTCAGGTATTCGTTATCTCTTGTCCACATATATTTTAACCACTTTAAAATAAATATTAACTGCACATTACCTTCTAATTCTTATTTTCTAGGTTAATATTATGAATAGGGCTTAACTTAGCATCTATCTACTGATACACTCACCACTCCTGCGTAGTAGCGGAGTCCAACCACGTGACCTCTTAAAGTTCCAAATAAAACTGAATCCAGCTCTTCATCACTAGTTAGGAAGTCATCTGGAGGAATAATATCTTGGAATTCAAAACGTGGGAAAAAAGTTGGATATGAGAGACGTGGAAAAGTTCCTGGTGCTCCATACTGAACAGTGTGCAAGTACTTCCAAACAGGATCCCTGTTTTACCAAGAAAAAAAAAAAAAGTGCACAGAAAAACAACACGATATTTAACCAAGCATTTCTAAAGACAGTATCAGTATTTATAGGTCAGTAGTTTTCTTACACTTTATTTTAGCAAATTAAATCTTACATAGGAATCACTGTAATGACGTTAATAGTTACTCTGGTTAAAGCAAGATTTGGTGAGTACGGACGGCTTCTGGAAGCCTCTATCTATCCCATACTAGCTCTTCCACCCCCACACGTATTCAAAATAAAAAACTCAATATTCAACAAATCTCTTTCCTGGTGAAAATAATTTATATAAATTTAAAGGTATGTGATGTCTGTAACTACAATTCCGTGCCAAAATTTCAGTGGGATTGAGCTATAAGAGACTTAAAAAAAAAATACAACTATTATCTTATATGACGATGTTTCTATCTTTTCCAATCACACATCCAGCATTTCTTACTTTAATTCCCTCAAAAACAACACTTATTTTATTCTGATATCCAAACCATCCTGTAGGATCTGACCTCACACCTCCCTTACCCACCCACCCTCGTTTGTTTAAAAAAAACTGTTTCAGGAATGGACGTGAAAACTAGTTTGGACAAGGGTAAATGAGAAGTCTGTTGGGGGATTCCAGGAAGTTTCCATTCTCGTAATAACAGAAAGTCGCTATTTCCCCCGCGTTTTTCAAGCAAGTCGCACTTATCTTTTAGCTCTTCCGTATGTACATAAACAGCGAGCTACTTGGGGACAACCGCAGTCTTACCCGGCCCTCAATTCGGAGCACAATGCCCAGCGCACAGTAGGTATCTAATGGATATTTTGCCGAAGTACGGGCCGAAAGCTTTAACTCCAGGCCCCACAGTCCGTGACAGATTCCCCAAGGCCCTGGCACGAGAACCGCCTTTAGAGGCTCTACTCACCAACTAGGACAATGCATTTATTTTTCCGGAGCGACCAGCAGAGCGAATACAAACTTAAAAAACCGCACGGAGAACGCAGAGCGAAAGCGGGGAAGGTCAGGTTCATTCGGGGACGCCTCTAGGCTGTTAGCCCCATTGCCCCACCCCCTTCGCCCCCTTCGCCCCCTTCACCTCTTGAACATCCAGGACATGGCGTTGAGTAGGATGACAAGGAGAACGCTTAAACGCCCCCCAGACCGTTCTCGAACCGCTTCAATAGGCCTCCTTCCAGGCCCCGCAGCCCAGAAGCCCCGGACAGGTTCCGAGCGCGGGATCTACCGTGCACCACTCAAAGGTAAGTCGCGGCGTCTAGCCAGACGTCTACGCGGACTCCTTCTAGCAACAATCTGAGAGCCCAGCGACGCTCTGTGACTGGCACTAGGAATGTCCAATCGCGATGAGGAGAAGGCGGACACAAACCAATCATATCACAAAAGGGAGGGCAACTCCGCCCCGCGCTGCCATTCAAAGACGGTGGGGGGGGTCCCGGCCGCAAGGGCGGTTCCATCCGGGTTCTTCTCCGCCCCCAAGGCTAGCGCGCGGGAAAGCCACGCGGCCCGAGAGTGCACTGCGGTGCCGGCGTTGCTGGCTTTTCTGTTGGCTTCTGTGAGGTAGATAGTTAGGATTCTGGCTCGCAGTAGGAAAAAATGGACAAAGGTGGGCGCTCTGCCAAGGTGCTGCCTCAAGCAAATGCCCCACCTGAGAAAAAGAACTAGAACTGCGGTCTCGTGCTGCACCATCTTAATCCTGCCCGTAGTATCCAGGGGGAAGGAGGAAGCCCTTGCTAATCTGCAAAGGGAGGCAGGGAGGCCCCCCCCGCCCCCGGCCCGCTGACTATGTCGCCCGGGCTCTCTGGGATTTGGAAAGTGACCTAGGGTAACCGAAGGCTAATTAGCGTGTCCTGAACTGCCCGTCAGTGTGGTGCCGTGGTGGTGTCTGAACGGGAGGGTCCAGTCCGGACAGTATCGAACCATAATCGGAGCCCTTTTGTCCCTACACGGGCCGCACAGGGCCAGGCTTCCAAGAGAAACAGCTTTCCTAGTATTTCTCCGTCCCAAGACGTAACCCGGTTCTGAGGCCCTCCCTCATCCCTTCCCATTTTCTCCTCCACTGACGTGACTCGTAACAGTGTTTTCCACTGACTGCGCTCGACCGTTTAGCAGACTTGAAGCTGCCAGAAAAGGTACTTTTTCCTTCCATCTCCTGTGGTGGACCCCGGCGACTTAACGCTCCTCATAGTTTTCATTTTAAGCCTCATTCTATCTGTGAAACACACTGAGTTTGGAAAAGCTTGAAGGGAATTTAGAGAGTCCCCTTCCCACCTCTTTTTGTGGGTTTGGGTCTGTGTGTTTTGCAGTTTGGGGCCGGGGCTGGGTTTGAACACGCCACCTCCGGCATATGGGGCCTACCCTTTTGAGCCACAGGCGCCGCCTTTTGTGTTTTTTAAGAAAATTGTTCGTCTCTTAGAATGGGAACCGTGTAACATGCTAATACAGCGCCGATAACTGTTGGCGAAAGGTTGGCCGGACAGGCTTCCCCGTGGGCACGTGGCAGCCGCGCCCAGCCGGAAAAAAGCTGCTTTTCTTTTCTTTTCTTTTCTTTTTTGAGACAGAGTATTGCTATGTCAGTAGAGTGCCGCGACATCACAGCTCACAGCAACCTCAAACTCCTGGGCTTAAGTGATTCTCTTGCCTCAGCCTCCCAAATAGCTGGGTCTACAGGCGCCCGCCACAACGCCCAGCTATTTTTTGTTGTTGTTTAGCAGGCCCGGGCTGGGCTCGAACCCTCCCGCTTCAGTGGATGTGGCCGGCACCATACCCACTGACCTACGGGTTCCTAGTCCAAGAAACCAATTTTCCTCGTCGATCTGCAGGTGCCCTAAAGGTTTTCCGCTGCCACCAGCTGTTGAAAGCCTTGCTGTTGAGAGACTGGGCTCCAGGTGACCCGTTGCAGGCCAGGGCTGGCTGGCAGTGCAGTACCAATGCCTTGGGGTCCAGAAGCAGCTGCTGCCCCTGAAACAATAATTCAGTGCAACTGTCAGAAGGAATCATTAGGTCAGGGAGGAAATGTATTTGTAAACATGATGACTAATGACACTTGCTGTCCATAGAGTGGTCTATTTTACCCCCATCTGCAGAGTATGACAAGTGGTCAGTTTTTCAAGAGGCTTTGTCCATTATCCATAAACTACTTTTTAAATATGAACCACACGATGAGCAATAGGATTTTGAAGCAATTTATTATTTCACTTAACCAAACAGGAAGTTGAAGATGAAAACAACGGCATTTCAATTTTTTTAAGCTATTTAACTTTCTTCTTGAAGTATTTATGAGGCAAATGGCAATGCAGTTCAATTTTTGGTGTGCCAGATTCTAATTAAGTTCTTGGGAAATATGCCAGAAAATGCATATTTTGATAAAGTTTTGTGTGTAAAAATAATCAAGGCATGCTTATTAGAATGAAAGAGAAAATTCCAGATGTGAGAAAGTGGCTCTTTCTAGACTTACCACATATGTATGAATAGTAACTGTCTCATGGTTAAAGAATGTGGCTTGAATGAAGTAGAATATGCTAAAGTCAACACCTTTCTCCATATTGACAGATTTTTACATCCCAGAACCAGCCAGCAGTTGAACCGGAACATTCTTTCACTTAATCATTCTCTATTCTTTTTATTTTAAAATATCAAGTGCAGTCTGTACTAGGCTGATTAAAATGTTACAAATTCAGAACTATCGCACTAGGTAATGTTTCTGAAAAATGGACATTTCTAGCTGGAAAATGAATGAGGTGGCTGTGTGCTTGGACTGATGAGTAAGCAGAATTGCGCAAGAAGATGAAGGCTGAAGGCCTTCATCACATCATGGTTCTAACAAGCAGGGGCAAGAGGCTCATGCCCGTTGATGCGATGGGATGAGTTATATCAGCCGTGCATACCTACAGAAGATTAATGGAATCCAAATATAACCCTCCCAGAGGGTTAATAGAAAACTAAATTTGAAACCTGAATTTAAATCACTGTAAGTCTCAAAAATGGCTGAACTACTTGGAATTGATTCAATTAAGTCATCTCCCATTAGGTAGAGTGAAGGTTTAAGACAAATTAAGTTCAATAAAGAAATATATAATTATGATTTAATAAAAAATAATTTAAAAAGATAAGTAAATAATTTAAATAACAATATGATCTAAGTGATTTATTTTATGTAAGCAAAATGCATTAATTGACCAACTTCCTCAAAATGTATATTCAATTAACTCAACAATATTATTAAATATCTTATAAAAAATAAAATCTTAAATTCAAAAAAGAGAAATATATAAATTTACCTTTGTAGATGAAGTCCTTTATTGAAATTTATACATGCTACATGTAACCATGAGCTTTTTAATGAGCATTTTGATGAATTTATAAATACTTATAGCAAGTACCAATAGTTTGTTAAATTAGATTTTCATTTTCATCTTTTTTTTAAATATTTTTTTTTATTTTGCTTTCATTTTCTTTCTTTTTTTTTTTAATGGAGACAGAGTCTCACTATGTGACCCTCAGTAGAGTACTGTGGACTGTGGAATCATAGCTCATAGCAACCTCCACCAACCCTTGGGTCCTTGGGTTTAAGTGATTCTCTAGCCTCAGCCTCCCAAGTAGCTGGGATTACAGGCGCCTGCCAGAAAGCCCAGCAATTTTTGGTAGAGACAGGGTCTCACTCTGGCTCATGCTGGTCGAACCTCTGAGCTCAGGGCAATCCATCCACCTTGGCCTCCCAGGGTGCTAGGATTACAAGCGTAATCATCTTTTTACTTATATGTATATAAAATGTTCTCTCCATTGAACATGTATTTTTTTGCCATAAGGTAATAAGATAGAATTATAGTAAAGAAATTATAATCTATGATTCAACTTTGTTTTTTAACTAGTTTTAGACTTACAGAAAATTGCAAAGTAGTACAAATTGTTAACTTCATATACCTTACTCCACTTATTATTCCACATA
This sequence comes from Galagoides demidoff, assembly GCA_963574575.1. Lineage (NCBI taxonomy): Eukaryota > Metazoa > Chordata > Mammalia > Primates > Galagidae > Galagoides > Galagoides demidoff. The sequence continues at coordinate 19,738 of CAUYQV010153292.1, forward strand.
TTTTATTTGAAACCCCCTATGTAATTATCCACTTATTTTATTATATAATACATAACCATAGTACAATGTTCAAAACAGGAAATGAACATTGGTGCAATACTGATTCTGAACCATCTTTAAAAAAAATAAAGAAGACAATGCAGTGGAAATAATAGAAAAAAAATAGTTTGGACTTAGTCACTTACAAAAGAATTTTCTTACATTTAGTCAGGTCTCTACATGTTCTAGGGCAGAATCCTTGGTAAAACCACAATTGATAGGGTAGAAGTGAAATAAAATTAATGCCAAGTAAAATTCTTCTTAATTATATAATGAATATTAAGTGCCAGGCCTGAAATAAACTCTCAATAAATCCTCTTATTATCACTACTATTATTGTTATAATAAAGTTGTTGTCTAATGAGTTCTCCAGCATTTAACAAGGAATATAATTGAAGCAGGCCTATTTCTTCCTGAGGCTCAATTTGCTAATTAAAGCAGGGTTGTTTCATTCTGGTATTTAATTTAATGCCAGAATGACACTATTCCAGAAGACTGTCATTTTCCCAGGTGCTTGTCCTTGAAACAGAATGAATTGTTTCATCAAGGACCAGGAGACACTCTGATCTCAACTCCCACCCTGAGAAATCTGTGCTGTTCCAGTTTGTACAGCTCTTTCCCAGGAGATAATTCCTCCTCCTTTAGGCCTTGATTTACTAAATGCTTCTATGTTGCCCAGACGCAGTTATCCTGAGGTACCAGGCTGGCTTGAGATAGGCCCACTCCTTTGCATCCCGCCCAGGATCCTTTCCCAGCTTCAGGAAAGCGCCACTCTAGGCGATAGAATGATTTTAGGGCTTCTGTCATGGCCATGGCCAAAGTAATCTGTATATTTTAATGAATACTGCAAAGATGGATGAACATGTTTCTGTCCTTTTTTTTGCAGTTTTTGGCCAGGGCCGGGTTTGAACCCACCACCTCTGGTATATGGGGCCAGCGACCTACTCCTTTGAGCCACAGGCACTGCCCTGTTTCTGCTTTTTTTATGGCTAGAAAAATATGACTGAAACTTCAACTCTAAATGCATTTTGATGTAATAAAAGATAATAATGTTTTAAATGTAGAAAACTATATTGTTTTAGTAAAATCACTGTTTCTTTGTTTTTTTTCTTGCAAACAGAGTTTTGCTATGTTGCCCAGGCTAGACATGGACTCAAACAAGCCTTCCACCTCAGCCTCCCAAGTAGCTGGGACTATGGAAGTGAGCTATAGCTACATGTAAATCACTATTTTTAATTATCATCACAATTTACTGAGCTAGTGCATCTTAACAGCCATATGTCTGCTAACCATAACATTAATTTTAAATTTGTCAATGCAAATAGTCTTTTAGAAAGTGAAAAAGAAAAGAACTGCACACACACAAAAAACTCCCACATTTCTCAAATTTGAAGAAAAAAAGAATATATTCCAGGCTCGGCACCCATAGCACAGTAGCACAGTGGTTACAGCATTGGCCATATACACCCAGGCTGGTGGGTTGGAGGCCAGGCCAGAGAAACAACAATGGCAACTGCAACAAAAAAATAGCCAGGGTTGGGGGGGGTTGTTTCAGGTGCCTGTAGTCCCAGCTGCTTGGGAGGCTGAGGCAAGAGAATCGCTTAAGAGTGGTTTGAGGTTGCTGTGAGCTGTGATGCGACAGCACTTTAGGAGGGCAGCATAGTGAGACACTCAAAAAAAAAATATATAAATATATATATATATTCCAATAGATTTTTATAGGAGTTTAATCTGGATCTAAGAGAAATTCCAAGAGACTCAAGTTCACAAACAGTTAAAGTTTTAAAGTTAGGATGTATTAATAGCTTATTGCTATAATTTAGTAATATATTAGTAGATATATGTCAACTCAATATAGAATTGCTAACTTTTAATATTTATAAATAAAATCTCAAATATTTTTAGGTAAGGTATTGGGTTAAGGAGAAAGAAAGTGAGATATCCTCCAGAATAAAAAAACACTGATGTCAACACTAGGTTGACATATTATATTTAGCACATCCAGCTGTAAATATTCAGAAAATTTAGCTTATTAGGAAATATCCTAATAGTTGGCTAAATTAGAAATTTTTGAAAAAGAAAAATAATGAAAAGAATGACAAAACATACATTTTTACTTATTATATTAGTATATTAGTATAGATTTTTTTAAAAAAGGATAGGAAACACAGTCTGGTATTCTAAGAAGAGTTCTTTCAGACATTTCTAGAAAATAAAAGACTATGCACTTGTTTTAAATTTGCTATTTATTAAAAAATAAGGATTTAGAAAAGAAATGGAAATACAGGCAGATACATTAAAAAAATTTTTTACTAAGCACCAAAGAGAATAGTTTCCAATCTTTTCACCAAGTGTCCCTTTATTATAGAAAGATTGTCTAAAAAGTAATCAACTTAACCAGGTTTTTAATCAAGAAATTTTGAGCCAATCAAATCTTCTAATTTGCATTTAACAAACTTGAGTTGATATAATTTGGATAAAAAAAAAATTTTAAAGCTTTGTTTGACCTATGCATTCTAGTTGATGGGATGTATTTAATTATTTTTAATGTCAAAAATAGGTCAATAAATATTATTACCTTTGTGAGGGTTCCTGGCCTTAGGCTGGGAATTATAGAGGACACTGCGTATATACACACAAACAAAAATGAATCTCTTGGTGATTAAACAAAAAAGATAAGTCATGAATGGTCCCTAAGTATACAAAAGGAAATAATGTTTATTTTTCATGAGTTTATAAAATAATAAGGGGTACAAAGAGACACAAGAGAGATTAACAAGGCTTTAACATAGATAAAAAGCATTGTGCTCTGAAAACAAGGCAGAGGGTGTTCTGGGGCTTCAAGGACTGGGTGACAGATAAGAATGAGGCATGTGAGTGGATTTCAATGGCTATGTTGTGATGAGGTCTCCAAAGCTGGAGAAAAAGGCACCAAGTCGCAAAGAAGCAGCCCATTCAAAAAATGGTGAAGTGTTTGTTTCATTTTGAGCAGAAAGATGTCTAATGAGGAACTGTATAAAACCTCATCCAAATAAAGCCAGAAACAATGCAGTTTTGTATTTCTCAGTTCAGAATAGGTGGCCAATAAAAAGAGGGTAAATATTTTCCTAAACCCTAAGGCTCAATATACGGTTTCATGAGGTTATTTAGCTGATGGGTTGTCCTGCTGGCCACCACCCACCCCAGGAGTCCCTTGCCATTAGCAAAAAGCCTTCCTTAATGGATTTTATTTTAGAAACAAAATAAAGCAAAAACAGAACTAAACACAACAAGCTTTAACTCCTCATAACTGACCTACGCCCCCATCATATTTCCACTTCTACCATCTTCTACCAAATCATTAAATAACACCAAAGAAATAAAAGTCCTTATTAACTTAAGGATCCTATTGCAATACTACTGGATAAGTAGGATATTGTTATCCACCTTCTACCTATTTATTAAATATCCTCATCCAAATTGCTGGGGAATCATTATAAATATTGCTAATTTAGAGTTCTATCCTCGAGGTAGTTCAAAGTCCTGGAATAAACTGCAAAATTACATATTTTCATACACCACCACTGAAGAGTATATGTTGTCGAAGGGTCTTTAAGTGAAATCCTCATTTTCTGATTTTCATATTACTGTATTTTCTCTCAGGTCATGCAATTTAATCTAACAACTGAAAATACACACAGATTAAAAGTCACACAAAATTTTTTTAAAAGCAAAAAAAAAAAAATCCATTAAAAAAGAATCTGTAAGTGGTACCACACTAACAGACTAAAGATCAAAAATTTACCTTCTTTTTTGCAGTTTTTGGCCAGGGCTGGGTTTGAACGTGCCACCTCCAGCATATGGGGCCAGTGCCCTACTCCTTTGAGCTATAAGCACCACCCATTTTCTAAAACTGTAGGCATTTTAGAACTTCCTTGAGAAGTTTATAAAAATGAAGTTGGAAGCAGAAAACTAAAAGCATCATGTACTTAGGCAGAGAAGTCTTAGAAAATGTTGTATCCACAAAACTCAATGTCTTATGAAACTCTATACTTAGGCTGAATCACACACAAGATAATTTTCAAGCCAATGCACCTGTTCTTTTCTTCATGCTTGCTTCATGGGTGCACGGATATAAGCAGAAGCCTGTTCCAGGTACATCAAGGGCTCTAGAGGAATTTCTGCCGGCTTTTTGTGCTGCCTGATAATGTCATCCAGCAACTACTGCCAGTGCCTTTGTTGTACCAAATGTGTCTTAACCAGAGCATTTTTTGTTGTACTGCATTCTTTAATTCCAACACATCCTTTTTGATAACTTGCTCTGGTTTCCTGAAAGATAATTGTAATTGTTTGGGTAGGAAAAAAAAAAACATCTAGCCAGGTGCGGTGACTCACCCCTATAATCCTAGCACCCTAGGAAGCAAAGGTGGGTGGATTACTTGACCTCAGGCATTCAAGACCACCCTAAACAAGAGCTAGACCCCCTTTCTACTAAAAATAGAAAAATGACCTGCCTTGTTGTGACTGGTGCCTGTAGGCTTGGCTACTTGGGAGGCTAAGGCTAAGGCAGGAAGATAGCTTGAGGCCCAGGAGTTGGAGGTTGCTTTGAGCTAGGCTGATGCCATGGCACGGTAGCCTGGGAACAGAGTGAGAAGAATCTGTCTTAAAAACAAAAAACAAACAAACAAACAAAAAACAAATAAAAAAATTCTGTTTGTCTTGCACTATATCCAGGAACTTCTGGATACACTGAGGAACACTAGTTTGAATTTCTTCCTGATTAGGGCCATTGATAGTCATTAAAAATTAGTCCAAGACTTGTGATAATGATCTAAAGCAAATGATACAGAGTTGTATATGTCATTTTTGTTTCATTTTCCATTAGCAAGAGTTTAGTTGATGGGGCCGCTCCTGTAGCAAGGGAGTCTGGAAAATGTAGTTACTAACTCAGTTAGTGATGTGCCCACCTAAAATTTTATTACCTTGGAAGAAAGAAACAAGAGATTCTGGCATGTAACTAATGATCTGCTACAAACTCTAGTGTTCACTAAGAAATTTTGACTAGTATAGGCTCCGTGCCTGTAGCTCAAGAGGCCACATACACCAAAGCTGGAGGGTTCAAATCCAGCCCAGGCCTGCCAAACAACAATGACAACTACAACCAAAAAATAGCCGGGTGTCATGGCGGGTGCCTGTAGTCCCAGCTACTCGGGAGGCTGAGGCAATAGAATCATTTAAGCCCAGGAGTTGGAGGTTGCTGTGAGCTGTGACGCCACAGCACTCTACCAAGGGTGACAGCTTGAGGCTCTGTCTCAAAAAAAATTTTTTTTTTGACTAGTATAGAAGAGAAAATGCTATTCAATTATTAGAAAAGATGTTTGCAAAACATCTTTTTTTTTTTTTTGAGACAGAGCCTCAAGCTATCCCCCTGGGTAGAGTGCCATGGCATCACAGCTCACAGCAACCTCAAACTCCTGGGCTCAAGCGAGTCTCCTGCCTCTGCCTCCTAAGTAGCTGGGACTACAGGTGCCCACCACAACGCCCAGCCATTTTTTGGTTGCAGCCATCATTGTTGTTTGGTGGGCCCAGGCTGAGGATTCAAACCCGCCA
>CAUYQV010153294.1:0-11638 GCA_963574575.1 Galagoides demidoff
CTCAAGCGAGTCTCCTGCCTCTGCCTCCCAAGTAGCTGGGACCACAGGCGCCCGCCACAACGCCTGGCCATTTTTTGGTTGCAGCCATCATTGTTGTTTGGTGGGCCGGGCCGGGGATTCGAACCCGCCACCTTAGGTGTACGTGGCTGGCGCCTTAGCCAATTGAGCCACAGGCGCTGAGCCAAGCGTTAGGTCTTAAGATCCTATTCAACGTGACACCCTAGATCACCACACTACTTATTTGGAATTGATACTTTGGAATCTATTCTTTTATACTTGAGATAGACAATAAATTTTTTAAAAATTGAGACATCAATGTCAGTGTAAACTTCCGTAACTCTTTGTAGGTTCCTTGTTTTTTAAACTAGGATTACCTAAATTGATGGATTCAGACTCTTTTAAATGAGAATTAGAAATAGGCCAGATACTTGTATAGTGAGGTTAATTTGCAGCTTGTTGAATAATTAGTAAATGCTCCAGTAGAAGGGATACTCAGGGGACAGTGTCCTTTACCCTGTCTACTGTCTGTCTTTGTCAGTGATACAGATGAATAACCAGAAGATATGTCCATCACTGTTAATGGAGTCTTAAAGCAGGAAGGCAGGGCCAAACTGTGGGATGTCAGACTGAGATTCTGAATTAACTAACCAGGTTACATGATGGGCCAAAATCAAGAAGGGGAAATTTTACAAGGATCTTGTATGTTTGTAGTTAAGATAAAAAAGAATAGGCTGGGCATGGTGGCTCATGCCTGGGAGGCTGAGGCAGGTGGATTGCCGGAGCTCACAGGTTCGAGACCAGCCTCAGCCAGAGTGAGAGCCCCCACCTCTAAAAATAGCTGAGTGTTGTGGTGGGTGCCTGTAGTCCCAGCTATTTGGGAAGCTGAGTCAAAAGAATTGCTTGAGCCCAAATGTTTGAGGTTGCTGTGAGCTATGATGCCAGGGCACTCTACCAAGGGCGACAAAATGAGACTGTCTCAAAAAAATAATAATTAAAAATAAAATAAAAAGAATAAAGAAAAATAAAATCAACAGGATGGACACTGACTGAAGAAGATGGGGATTTTTAGCCATTCACATGGATAAAATATTTAGAGCAGCGGTTCTCAACCTGTAGGTCGTGACCCACAGGAACTGTATTAAAGGACCATGGCATTAAGAAGTTGAGAACTGGCTCAGTGCCTGTGGCTCAAGTGGCTAAGGTGCCAGCCACATACACCTAAGGTGGTGGGTTCAAATCCAGCCTGGGCTCGCCAAATAACAACAATGGCTGCAACCAAAAAATAGCCGGGCGTTGTGGCAGGTGCCTGTGGTCCCAGCTACTTGGGAGGCTGAGGCAGGAGACTCGCTTGAGCCCAGGAGTTGGAGGTTGCCAGTGGGATAGCTTGAGGCTCTGTCTCAAAAAAAAGAAGTTGAGAACTACTGATCTAGAGGTTGTAGTTGACATCAGGCTCAGTGCTAATCAGGATTGCGTTATAGATTTTTAAAAAACAGAGCAACTTGGTTTAAATAATAGATAATAGATTTCAAATCAAAGGGAGGCCTATTTCAAAAGTGACCCTTCTAGTCAGACCACATTTGAAGAATTACCCTCAGGTCCAGGCATTTTAAGAGAGATGTTGACATTTTAAGAGAGATGTTGACAAACAATTGTATATTCTTAAAATTATGCAGAATTTGAGATTTGTATCTGATCAAGTGACAGCTGTGTGATGATATTTTCAGGACTGTCATATCTGCATTTGGGAGGAATACCCGGAGCAGAGGAACAAAGTTTGCAGGCTTTCAGATGTCTTGATTTTAGGTCATTCTAATCTTTAGAACTGCCAATAGGATGAAAGGTGATGCTGGTAAAGTAGAGAGCTCTCAGTCATTGAAGGTATTTAAACTGAGTTATTACTACATTATTTTTCTTTCTTTTTTTTTTTATTTTTTGAGACAAAGTCTCACTATGTTGCCCTTGGTAGAGGGCTGTAGAATCACAGCTCACAGCAACCTTAAACTCTTGGGCTTATGCGATTCTCTTGCCTCAGCCTCCCGAGAGCTGGGACTACAGGTGCCCACCACAAGGCCCAGCTATTTTTTTGTTGCATTTGTTGTTGTTTAGCAGGCCCCGGCCAGGCTTGAACCTGCCAGCCTGAATGTATGTGGCTGGCACCCTACTCACTGAGTTATGGGCTCTGAGCCAATTGCATTATTTTTCTGTTGTTGCTGTGTTCTCTGTTTAAGATCTCCCAAGGCTGGCTCGGCACCTGTGGCTCAAGCGGCTAAGGCGTCAGCCACATACACCTAAGGTGGCGGGTTCAAATCCAGCCTGGGCCCGCCAAAACAGCAATGACGCCTGCAACCAAAATATAGCTGGGCGTTGTGGCGGGCACCTGTGGTCCCAGCTACTTGGGAGGCTGAGGCAAGAGACTCACTTGAGCCCAGGAGTTAGAGGTTGCTGTGAGCTGTGATGCCAGAGCCCTCTACCCAGGGGGATAGCTTGAGGGTCTGTCTCAAAAAAAAAAAAAAAAGATCTCCCAAGGCTGAAATCAAGATGTCAGCCAGTCTAGACTCTTATCTGGAGGACTCAGGGAAAGATCTTCCGCGATCATTCAGACTAGTAGCTGAATTGGGTCTCCTGAGGTTGTAGAACTGAAGTCCCATTTAATGCCTCATTGTCGGCCAGGACTGTTCTTAGCCCCTGTAAGTTATCGGCATTCCTCGGCATGTGACCCCCTCCTCTTCAAAGCCCGCAATGATGTCTCAGATGCCTCTTTATGCTTTGAATCTCTGACTTCTGCTGCTGCTACCCAGGAAAACTCTTAAAAGACCTATGTTATTAGATTAGAGCCACCCACACAATCCAGAATAATCTTCCTTTCTTCAGGTCAAATGATTAATAACCATAATTACATCTGCAAAGCACCTTTTTCCATGTATTGTAACATATTTATGGTGTTATATCTTGTCCTATTCATAATCCCAGGGATTAGGGTGGAAAGTATTGAGAAGAGAGAATTTCTGCCTACCACCTTATCCTTCAGGAACATTGTAGAAGAGCTTGCATTGCAACGGCTATTTTTTTAACCCATTTCCTTTCCATGACCATAAATTAACCTTATACACTATTTTTTTTTAATTTTTTTTGAGACAATCTCTCTCACTTTCTTGCCCCCAGTAGAGTGCTGTGGCATTATAGCTCACAGCAGCCTCAAACTCCTGGGCTCAAGAGATCCTCTTACCTCAGCCTCCCAAGTAACCAGGACTACAGGCACCTACCACAACACCCAGCTATTTTTTATTTTTTTGCAGTTTTTGGCTGGGGCCATGTTTGAACCTGCCACTTCCGGTATATGGGGCCAGCACTCTACTCCTTTGAGCCACAGGCACCGCCTGTCATACTCAGCTATTTTTTAGAGACAAGGTCTCTTTTTTGCTCCAGCTGGTTGAAAACTCGTGAGCTCAATTGATCCACCTGCCTCGGCCTCCCAGAGTTTTAGGATTATAGGTGTGAGCCACTGCACCTGGCCCCAACCTTATATACTATTAATTCCATCTTTAATCAGAGTTTTGCCTTTAAATTGACTCAAGCTTATTTTTTGTCTTCCAAAGACTTGGAGTTTAAACGTATTCCTAAGACTCTCCATCTCTAATATTCATCTGTAGCATGAATTTAGCATACGTTCCAATCTGGCTTTGGACAGTAGAATATCTACAGACATCTGCTCCCTTCTATAGTGGCAAAACATTTTAAAATATTTTTCTATCGTAAAACAACAATTTTACTTCTTTACCTGATGCTGTTTCTCTTTTGCTAGCATCATGTGGATTCCTATATGGCATGGTAGCTATTTAGAAGATAAATAGCACCCTTTGTTATGTAACTCTCTGTCTAGGGTTTTTGTTTGTTTGTTTGTTTTTGTTTTTTTGAGACAGAGTCTCACTATGTTGCCCTTGGTAGAGTGCTGTAGGGTCACAGCTCACAGCAACCTCAAACTCTTGGACTTAAGTGATTCTCTTGCCTCAGTCTCCCAAGTAGCTGGGACTACAGGTGCCCACCACAATGCCCGCCTATCTGTCTAGTTATTTTAAGAAACATACAGAAGTAGTTTCTTTTTTTGTTTTGGGTATAACAGTTAAATGAATAGACTTTAGAGTCAGAAAGATTTAGCCTTGCAATCTCAGTGACTGTTTTTTATCAGTGTAGGACAGGCTATGCTGTAGGAACACGGAGATCCTAAAATCCCACAGCTTAATTTATGAATTTTTTCATCATTCTTGCACAGTCTGATGAGGGTTCACAGGGTGTTTGCAAAGTCATGAACTCAAGTTCTAGGCTTCTTTCATTTTCTGGTGCTGCCAGCCTAACGCGCTCTCTCAGGTCACTGTGGGAAGGGAAGAGAGAACTGGGGGAAGCATGTTACTTCTTCACTGCCTCGTCCAGGACGTGAGAAGGTCAGTTCCACTCATTCTGCCCACTAGACTAGTCGCATGGCACCAACCCATTGCCGGAGAAGGACAGTGGCTCTCTGAAAGCACCGTCTCTCTCACAGTGACCTTGCAATATTTCCTAACCTCCCTGCATATGTTTCCTCATTTACAAAATGGTACTAATAATAAATACAAGTTAATCTCTTTCAGGGGTTCAGCATAGGTATGGGGAGACATATGCATTGACTTTTGTTTTGCAGCATTTATATCTTAATCAGAACTTGCTTCCTGTAAGTCTCTGTCCTAGATGTGTTCATTTCAAATATAATGACGTCTCTTCTCCTGTAGTTATTATATTTTCTTCTCTGGCATTTTCCAGCCTTGATCACAGATAGTTGGTGGCTCTTACTAATTAGCAATAACCTCTCACATTCCACTGAGCCATTCCAAGCTTCCTCTTGCCACCAGGAGTGGAGCTTTGGGATTCTGAAGAAACTGACCTCTATCTAGTAAGGAGCCGTACTGTCAGGGGCCAGCTATGGATGTTCCTCTCACTCTTCTCCGTGGGGCTCGAGGAAGAGTCTCCCAGGTGAGCGGTACGACTGCTTTGTGACTGGCCTTGGATCCCCAGGAGCAAGCATTTCCACATAATACAGTGTAGAAAAGTATGGTGTGGTCATTTTTTTTCTTTACTCTAATTTGAAATTAAACTATGTTCTCCTTACTTTGATTCATTTATTTCCATTTGCTTAAGGTGAAAATTCATAGTACCCTGGCTTCCAGCATTATTCTACATTTCATTTCTTGAATCTCTCCGATAACATGGCTTCAGATTTTATTATGGAAAATTTCACACACGTAAAAGTAGAGCCAACAGTACAATTAATCTCTGCTAGTACAGTTTAATCAGCAATTACATGTCCTCATTATCTACAACAAACAGAACTCATGGCCACTTCTGTTTCCTTCTTCCTTCCCTCCTCCACCTCATACCCTACCTGGCAGGATGATCTTAAAGCAAACCCTATAGCAGGGGTCCCCAAACTTTTTAAACAGGGGGCCAGTCCACTGTCCCTTAGACTGTTGGAGGGCCGGACTGCGGGCCCTGGGATGAGTTGGCTGCTAAGCAGGACAGGCAGTGGTGGCAAAAACACCCAACGGGCTGGATAAATGTCCTAGGTGGGCTGCATGTGACCTGGCGGGCCATAGTCAGAGGACGCCTACCCTATAGCATATGTTACTGTTAAAATAAAGTAAACCACTTTGCAGTTCTTTGGCTGATGACTGCCTTTGGGTTTCTGTCTGTAAATGCTACTAGCAAAGGTATTTGCTGGATCATGGCGACTTTCCACTGGCTGTATTTCTTAGACTCTTATTCATCTTCTTTATTTTATTCCCAAATACCTTAAGTACTTTGATCAGTTTTTGTTTAGGTTTATTCTTGTTTTTCCGTGTACTTTGGGGGTTTGGAACTCAGTCAACGGTTTCTTTGTGCGTTTTGGTTCCAGTCACTCCAATAGCTTGTGGCTGTCTAACAGAGCTTAATACCTTCTGGCCTGCATCTGTGAGCGTTCTGCTTTGTACTCCAAATCCATTTCTGTAGTCGCATCTGCGAATGCATTTCCCATGGCAGTGTTTTCACTGTGATCTTTGTGTCTCCTTCACATGATGGAAAACATTAGTATGGACTTGGACGTATGCTTTATACCATTGTTTCTCAAGCGGAATCAGGTTGTAAAGCTCAGGGGAAGCCTAGAGCTGCATACCGTGAGCTCTTGATCGACTTCAAATCTGCAAATTGGACATGATTTTACTATCAGAAAACATACAGATGCAGATTTCTGCATTCCAGCATCAAGTCAAAACCGCATCCACTCTTCACATCCATCCACTCTACGTTGATCTTTGATTGCTCCTTGAACTGGTCCATTTGTCATCTGCTAACATGAGCTAGAAGACGAGAATGGGTGATAAAACTTGAAGGTACGTTTATAGGAGGAAAGCTTTAAATTAAGACTGTTCTACCCACTAACTGAATTTCTTTTTAATTAGGAAAAGACCACAGTATTCTCTTTTAGTAGTGGAGCACCTTGACCCTGCTTGAAGAGCACCAGTGTTCTGAAGGGGCATCTAGTGATCTGGTATGTGGTCACCTGACCTTTGGACTCATATTTCCATGTTTACTGACTCAGGGATGATTCTTAGTTTGGGTAAGAAGGAGTCAGCAGAGCTCCTCACGAACCCTCCCTACAGGAGTAAAGCACTTATAAAAATGTAGTGACTACAACAAATAGGTAAAGTGTGTAGTGTGTGTAACCATGCCTGGCACAGGGTAAGAGACACAGACACAGACAGTATGTTAAATGATTATTGTTACGTGGGTTTATATTGCTCCTTTGTAATAGAATGGGACTAAAGCCTCTTCTGGTGCCCTTGCTGGGTCCAATGTCTACTGCAAAATTAGGGGCTTACCCAGTATCATATCTTTTGGTCTCTGCTGTTCTTCTTTCTCTCTACGTACATATACTATCTGGTATCCCCTCAGATTCACAGACTCCCCTAATGTGGGGGAATTGTTGAAGGACCTGGAGCTGGGTGCCCCAGGAAAGAGAAGAGCACATGGAACCATTTAGTAGGGTTGTTGGGGGGTTGAGACAATGGGGAGTCTCAGATCAATTATTCTTCACCCTTTTGTAGCAACAGGCCACACTGTGATCTCCACACAGGCGTTTTAGAGGTATCATAGACCTCCTGAAGCCATCCACACACTACTGTGTTATCTTGCTGGGACTGTCATAATAAAGTACCTTAGATTGAGCAGCTGAAACAACAGAAATTAATTTTCTCACAGTTGTGGATTCTGGAAGTCCCAAGGTCGAGGTCTCTTAGGGTTGGTTCCTTCTCAGGGCTGTGAAGGAAGCACCTGTTCTAAGCAGCTGCCTTTGGTCGTAGGTGGCTGTCTTCCGTGTCTTTTTACCTTGTCTCCCCTCCATGTATGTCGGTGTCCAAATTAGGCCTTTTATAAGGATGTCACTTATATTGGATTAGGGACTCACCCACCTGGATGATCTCTGTAAAAACCTGACTTCCAGATAAAGTCACCTTCTAGGTACTAGGGACTAAGACTTCAATATATAAATTTGGGGGAAGTGTAATTCAAACCGTAACACCTACTATTTATTGATTCCTCCCTTGAGCCAGGCTCTTGGTTTTTTTTTTTTTCTTGAGACAGACCCTCAAGCTATCCCACTGGGTAGAATGCTGTGACATCATAGCTCACAGCAACCTCCAACTCCTGGGCTCAAGCGAGTCTCTGGCCTCAGCCTCCCAAGTAGCTGGGACCACAGGCGCCTGCCACAACACCCGGCTATTTTTTGGTTGCAGCCGTCGTTGTTTGGCGGGCCTGGGCTGGATTTGAACCTGCCACCTCAGGTGTATGTGGCTGGTGCCTTAGCCACTTGAGCTACAAGCACTGAGCCAAGCTCTTGGTTCTTTGTATGTATTGTCTCATTTAATCCTCAACAGCTCTTGAGGAGTGGCATTACTTTTGTTTTTCAGGTGAGGAAGGTAAAAAACTGATTGATGGGCTCAGTGCCTGTGGCTCAAGTGGCCCAGGCTAGATTCAAACCTGCCAGCTCAGGTGCATGTGGCTGGCGCCCTAGCCACTTGAGCCACAGGTGCTGAGCCAGAAGTAAATTTTTATTACCCAGAGTATTTCATGTTCTGTCTGCCAGTCAGGTAAACCCTCCTTTAAAAGTTCTTCTAGGCTCAGTGGCGCCTGTGGCTCAATCGGGTAAGGTGCCAGCCATGTACACCTGAGCTGGTGGGTTCGAATCCAGCCCGGGCCCGCCAAACGACAATGATGGCTGCAACCAAAAAATAGTCAGGCATTGTGGTGGGCGCCTGTAGTCCCAGCTACTTGGGAGGTGGAGGCAGGAGACTCTCTTGAGCCCAGGAGTTGGGAGGTTTCTGTGAGCTGTGATGCCATGGCACTCTACCCAGGGCGACAGCTTGAGGCTCTGCCTCAAAAAAGAAAAAAAAAAAAGAAGAAACTGATTGATGTAACTTGACAATGGGAAATTTCCTCCTATTTCTTATCTTTTTTCTCTAAGCCTTCCTAGCCAAGTGAATGTACTTAAGAGTATTATCTGTGCAGTTATATACATAATTGTCTTGGAATTACGCCTTGTTCCTTCAGCAAATATGTGAAAGCCTCTTATACGGCTGCTCTGCATTCATTTTAGGAACTTCATGCTATTTCTTTTTTCAGAGACAGCTGGGTCTTCCCTGTGTCCTCCAGGCTGGTGTGCAGTGGCACAAACACAGTTCCCGGCAGCCTTGAACTCTTGACTTCCTCTGCTTTGCCTCCCAAAGTGCTGGGCTTATAGGGATGAGCTGCTGCATCTGGCCTTGTGTGCTACGTCTTATCTTATCCATCCGTAGGGAAGCACGTGGCCAAAGCCCCAGTGTTTTCTTCCCTTACTGTTTCTCTTCTGTCACCCCCTAGGGATCTGCCAAGTCCCTCGTGATCTTGCATTTATGTTCTCTTGCTTCTTCCTGGCAGTTTCTACACTTTCCTGCTGCCTCTGTGTTCATTTCCTCTTAGCCTGATCAACACAGAGAAATCTTGGCAGTTCTCATGGTTTAGAGTAAAAAAAAAAGAAAGAAAGAAAGAAAACATCTTGGCGGTAACATGTGCCTGTTGACAGGCAGTTTTGCTGCTGAGAGGAGGGTAGAGTTGTATCATCAGCCCTATTGACCTCCCTAGATCCTCTGTGCTTTCCCAACCACCTATACAAACGCTGACCTCTTAGAAGTTTTCTGTATTTGTATCAGTTACAAATAGTTCAGTTTTAAGTAACCAAGTATTAAACAACAGAAGGCATTCACTGGGGCAATCCAACAGTTACTAGATACCTCATGTCTTTCCATCTCATTATTTTCAACCTGTGTCTTCACATTTAAAGTGCCTCTCTTATGACAGCATGCTTGGGTCAATCTTTTATCAATTTGTGCTGATAATCTCTGTCTTTTAATTACCATTTACATCTAGTGTAATTTACTGGAATTAGATCTGCTGCTTGACTGTTCATTGTCTGTTTGCTGTTTTTTATTCTGCTGTTCTAACTTCTTCCCATTTTTTCCCTGTGTCTTTAACCCAGCATTTCTCAACCTCAGAGTTACTGACATTTGGGGGTGGACAGTTCTGTTTTGCCAGGGGCTGTCCTGTGCCCCTGACACTGTACGATATTTAGCAGTATTCCCTGGCTGCTACCCACCAGATATGCCTTAGTTCTGACAACTGAAAATGTCTCCGGATGTTGTCACATGTCCCTCAGGGGACCACATCATTTCTAGTGAAAAACCACTCCTTCAAGGATTACAGTAAATTTCCTGATTTTTTTTTATAGTCTACTTAGAATTAACACTGTGCTACTTCATGTAGAATAAAAAAGCCTTACGACTGTATAGACCCGTTCTCCACTCCGTCCTTTCTGATATAGTTGTCTTATGTATTACAGCTGTACACAATATCAACCTTGTAATATAAAGTTTTAATTTTTAGCTTAAAGAGTCATATTTATTTTCAAGAAATGAAGTGGAAAAGCCCCATTTCTGGGGCCCTTTGCTTCTTCCCGAATCCCACACTTGGTACCATTTCCATTCGGCCTAAATAACTTTCTTTAGTATTTCTTGTGGTGCAGGTCTGCTCACAGCAAATTCTCAGTTTCTGTTTCTCTAAAAATGTCTTCTTTTATGTCAGAATCTTAGGGGGTACACATTTTTGGTTTATGCATTTCATTTTCGTACAGCTCAAGTCAGAGTGACAAGTGTGCCCTTCACCCAGATAGTGTGCTGTGTGCCCAGCAGGTGGGAGCTTTCCCATCCCCGCCTGCCTCTCCCCTTCCACTTGAGTTTCCCCGAGATTGACTTCCATAGGTGCAGTTGAGCCTGGATGGATTCCTTCCAGTTGGGTACTGGGGACGCGTACTTGTTTCTCCATTCTTGTGATGTTTCACTTAGAAGAATGGTTTGCAGTTCCATTCATGTTGTCATAGAAGATACTAAATCACCATTTTCTAATAGCTGAGTCATACTCCATAGTACACATATGCCACATTTTATTAGTCCATTCATGTATTGGGGGACACTTGGGTTGTTTCCATGTGTTTGCGATTGTGAATTGTGCTGCTTAAAAATGTCTGTATTTTGCTTTCCTTCTTGAAGGATATTTTCATTGGGTATAGAATTTTGTGTGGCCCTTTCTTTGTCTTTTGGCATTTAACGAGGTCATTTCACTGTCTGTGGCCTCAATTGCTTTTGATAAAAAATTAGAAAACCTATCATTTGTATGTGATAGGAAGCGTTCCTGTAACTGCCTTCGGGGCTTTTATCTTTGGTTTTCAACAGTTGGATGCTGATGTGGCCAGGTGTAGTTTTCTTTTTATTTGTCTTTTGGATTCACTGAACTTCTTGAATCTATAATTTTTTTTTTTACCATATTTGGAAAAATTTTACTCATCAGTTGTCTTCTGAAATTATTTTTGCTTCATTTTCTCTCGTCTCTCCTACAGGGAATGTGATTATATGTCCTTGAGGCTATTTAATATTGTCCCACAAGTCCCTGATGCTCTGTTCCTTTTTTAAACTCTCTTTTCTCTATATTTGCATATGGATAGTTTCTTTTGATGTATTTCCAAGTTTAGTATGACTCTTGGTCATTTCCAATCTGGTGTTAATATTTAATTTCAGATGTTGCGTTTTTCAGTTCTTGAGTTTCTACTTTGAGTGAATGGTTTCTGTTTCTCCACTAGGTTTCCTACTTGCTAATTCTTTTTTTTTTTTTTTTTTTTTTTGAGATGGAGCCTCAAGCTATCCCCCTGGGTAGAGTGCCATGGCATCACAGCTCACAGCAACCTCCAAGTCCTGGGCTCAAGCGAGTCTCCTGCCTCCACCTCCCAAGTAGCTGGGACCACAGGCGCCCACCACAACGCCCGGCCATTTTTTGGTTGCAGCCATCGTTGTTTGGCGGGTCTGGGCTGGGGATTCGAACCCGCCACCTTAGGTGTACGTGGTTAGCGCCTTAGCCGATTGAGCCATAGGTGCCAAGCCTATTAGTCAAATTTGAAGGAGATTCATACAGTAGTCTTGGGAGAGGTGTTTAAACATCTGGTTTCACCTCAGACCTTTAAAGCAACATTCTGCTTTTTAGTTAACGGTAG
>CAUYQV010153295.1:0-15857 GCA_963574575.1 Galagoides demidoff
AGCCATTATTTATTGCAGTTTAACATTATAAAATTAACAAAAATAATATAAAACTCATATTCTGGCGAAATAGCCATATGGCGGCCGAAAACCGTATATTCCCTTCTTGTTCTCCAGCCCGTTCGTGCATTCTTTCCAAAAATCCGGACTTTTTTAAAACGCTGTGGGATGCGGAACAAATTGTTGAAAAGCGGGAGTGTCCCGCCGAAATCGGGACGTCTGGTCACCCTACTTTAGAGTGGTGATTTTTAACCAGTGTGCCGCAGCACACTGATGAGCTGAGAGGATCTTAGGTGTGCTGAGAAAAACTTTAAAAATCATTAATTAAATCACTAAGAAATTCAAATCACAGTAAGTATATTCTTTATTTTACTTTTTTTTTTGATCAACACAATTTCAGTGTGCTGTGGAAGTTTAGCTATAGGTTCAAGTGTGCTGTGAGATTAAAAAAAAAAGTTGGAAAATACTGCTTTAGCAGGTTTTTGAAACCTTGATTTTGGACTTAGGGCCTTCAGCGCTGTGAGCAAACACACTGCTGTTGTTTTACTTTTACTAAGGCAGCCCTGGGAGACCAGTCCAGACTGCAAGTGCCTGCACAGAGCGGGGTGCATCCACCCCCACTGCACTTTCCCTAGAAATGCTAGCGGAGCCCAGGGGCATTGCAAGGCGGTATGATGAGTGCTGTGACAGTATTATTGGGTGCTAGGTGCACCCAGAAAAGCATTTGTCCAGTCAGTGGTGGAACAGGGGGAGGAAGGGCGATCAGGGGGCAAGGTCAGCAAGACTCCCCTAGGAGAGCTTCTGGTTGTTCTATCAAAAAGACACCAGCACTCAAATGTATAGAACCAACTTAAGTGCCCATCAACTGATGAGTGGATGAAGAAAAGGTAATATATTATATAGCCCGTCGAGTACTCCTCAGCCATTAAAAGGAATGACATAATGTCTTTTGCAGCAACCTGGATGGCACTAGAGACCATTACCCTGAGTGAAGTAACCTAGGAACAGAAAACCCACCACATGTGTGGTTATACACAAAAACTAAGCTAGCTACGGTACACACTGTCCAACAGAGGGACTTAACGGTCTATAAGAGGCTCAAAAGGGGAGCAGGTAGGAAGGTGTGGGATGAAAGATTACCTATTGAGTACAATGACACTACTCAGGTGAGCCCAGATTTCACCACTACACACTTCATCCA
The DNA here is from genome assembly GCA_963574575.1 of Galagoides demidoff. Taxonomy (NCBI): domain Eukaryota; kingdom Metazoa; phylum Chordata; class Mammalia; order Primates; family Galagidae; genus Galagoides; species Galagoides demidoff. The sequence continues at coordinate 1,202 of CAUYQV010153295.1, forward strand.
TGTGATAAAAAATCACTTATATCCCCTAAATCTATTGAAATTTAAAAAAAATAAATAAGAGGAGGGCAGAAACTCTGAACTGAGAAGGCATTGTCTGGGTAAGGAGGCAGGAGGAGACTCGGGCAGGTGGAGCTGCACAGCAGTCCACTGATAACAGTGAGCCAAGTGGGAGGAAGGAATGCAGAACGCGGAGGGGGGAGGCGGTGGGGCGGTCACAGGTGTTGGAGAGCTGTACAGGCCCTAAAGAAAGTACAGACTTCTAGAGGTGATTACCATCTGGGGCAGCAGCAGGCATATTTGGAACTGTGTGCACATTTTTTGCTAATCACAATGACTGGGGGCTTTGCAATGGCATTTGGTAGCCCACAGCCAGTGATGCCTAATGTCCGGCCGTGTGATGGACAGTCCAGCACAATGAACAAGTTTTTGTCCCTCTCCAAATTGCAAAAGAGTCCCATCCCCTAGAGAAAACTGCTGAGTGATAATTGAAAACCACTGTAGGGGTTTGAAGAGGGAAGTGACAAGATCAGAATTACAAACAGATCATTGGGGTGCAATGGGAGTTTGAGATTCAGAGAGACACGAGTGAAGGTTTGAGAAAAATGATCAAGCTGCCATTCAAGTACCTTCAAGGGTAATAAAGATATGAAGATCTGGATCCTGGGTGGGACAAGGAGGGGAGGAATGGAAGGAGGGGCAAGAGGGATGGAGGGAAGGGATTGAGAAGCAAACTCCAGAGATGTTTACATAAAAACAGCAGGATTTTGTATTTGAATAAAGAGTCAAGAGCACATCTCATATTTCTGGTTTGGAGGTGTCATTGACAGATATTAAGAATAAAAAGAGAGTAACCCGATCATAATTTGAGCCCTATTGATATTGAAGTGCCTGTAGACATAGCTAAGCAGAAATGCCCATTTGGCAACTGGAACCTCCTAACAGTCTAAGGATTCTGTGAACATTGTAATCTCTGGGGCAATATTTTCTAACAGACTAGCAGAAAGTGGACAATTTGAAGCCTAGAAAATTACTAGCCTCACCTGAATGGATTGAGTGTTTATAATGTAGTGTCATTTCAGAAGAATTTGGTTCCTTTAAGTGAAGGATAAAAGAAACCCTTGACCTTAAAATGAAGGGCCTTGTTTGCGCTCTGATTAGTTAACAAAGGAAGACAACTGCTCAGGCATTCATGGGTCACGCTGTCTCTATAGCAAAGAACTAGGTTGTTCCTTGGAAAACAAATAATTGGAAAAAATGAAGCATTAGATCAGTTTAGACAACTAAGACTAAAGCAAATGTTGACTCTTGTCCTTTGAAAGAAGAACCTAGCCTGAAGCAGGTGGTATTTCATTTTCTATGTTATGGTATCTGGGAACTGAGATGTTTCTATCAGCTTATGTTCGACTATAGACCTCATTTCTTTGTTTCAATTTAGTGGGAGAGAAATTCCCAGTACTGTTCACTTTTTTAAAAGCTACTTCCCGTGTTTGGGAGTTCCCCAAAGTTCTAGCAGCTTATTTTTACTTCTTAATTTTGTAGCTTTATGTAAAATCCCTGAAGACAGGGACCGAATCTGCCTGGTCCCCACAGCTGGCACATTGCCACACACATAGTCGGTATGTAGACACCCACTAAGCATTTGATTTTAAACAACAACAAAAGTGTTCCTTGTAGTGAGTGGGGGAGACAGGCATTAGACAACTAACTGCAGCATTAATTCCTGGCTTGCCTTTTGATGAAGTTTGTCGAGGGGAAAACCAGGTAGCTATGAGAAAGCATAACTGTAGGATTTGATCTATTCTGGGACAAGGAAGACTTAGTTGAGAAAGAATCATTTGAACTGAGATCTGAAGGCTAAGATGAGTGGCTTTTATGACAGGAAGCAGGAGGAACAGAGGCAAGGGACGATTAAATGCCATGATGGGCGATACAGAGAAGTGATGTAAGTAGGAGATGAGGAAAGAGAGGTTAGGCTGTCAGCCTCAATTTCCTGAGCTGTAAAGGGGGGCTGCACTCTGAGGTCTAAGTGCTTTCAACACCCAGTCTTGCTCCATGAGGCCCTGCATGTGGATTGAAATCATCAAGGAGTGTTCCAGGAAGGTCTTGGGACTTAAATTGGGCGGTGAAGATAGATTATGCTTAAATGGGAGGGGGTTAAAAAAAAAAAGAACACATTAGGTGGTGGAACTATTCTGAGCAAAATCACAGGAGCAGCAAAGAGCATGGACCTTCTGGATGCAGAGAGGTGAGATGTGCCTGTTCAAAAGGGTGAGAGATTTAGAAATAAAGGAAGAGAGAACAGTTCGACATGATAGAAAATTCTAGGTCAAATAATTTACGGAGCCAAGAATATGTGATCTAATTTAATCTCATCTCACAAAGATGAGATTGGGACTGTGCTCTTAATGCAATAATTTTATAAACTAAATGAGAACTTTGAAGTACAGAGAAAAAAAAGACATGCTCAAACACAATAAAATCAAGTAAGTGGTGGGGCCGGGCCAGCAGCACGGACAGCCTGACTTCCCAGCCTCCACTGGGAGAGGACAGTGAGCACAGGGCAGGGGTCACCAATGAAAGGCATTTCTTATCGCAGTCCTGCCAGGTACCTCCAAGCATGACTTAAGCTGTTATGCTCTTTCTCTCCGGTAAGTTTATAAGCCCTGTGAGTACAGGAAGAAAGACCCTATTGTGTTTCCAATAATCCTCTATAGTTCTAGAGTCTGGACAAGGACGCACTCCTGTGTTTTTTATTGGGGAAGAGTCCAAGCTATAATTATGCCTCCCTACCCAGGAGTCCCAGCTGTCCATGTGCCTCACAAGCCTAGCCAGAGTGGACATCTGAGTCAGAGTCAACCTATGACCTTCCCAAGGTAATCGGTCTCTACTAGATGATAGTAGTTATTTCAATTTATCAGACCCTCTCCTATGCAGGGTCTGAAAATGAGATATTCAGAGGCAACCGTCAGTCGGTGGTAAGGACAGAGGCCAAATGACATAGAGAATGGAGGCAGAAAGCAGAAACTATCACAGAAGAAAGCAGAGTAATGTCAATGAAGAATGAAACAAGAAGTAAAAACAGCACGGTTGAGTTACCAACAGAAAATTCTAGCCCAGGGAAGGTATGACTCAGAGCAGAGCTGGCTTCGTGGGCATGTGATCTATGCTGTCACACTGGGCTCTTTGTGAAGAGAGACCTCCCACTTGCTGTCATGGCTTTGAAATTTTTAAGGGGTTCTGCGTTTTAATTTTGTGCTGAGCCCTGCAAATTATGACAATGACAGTGACAGCAATGATTACTATTTTAGAAAAACAAACAAACAAACAGAGCTAAGCGCTTGCACAGACTCCAGATTGGGAAGTATTGTTCTCCTCACCCTTCTCACCCTCAGCCCTCCAGACCCACCAGTCATGGCCAGTGCAGAATACTGTCCACTGCCTCCAGGGCAGTCTCTGACACAAGCCACATCACTTCCATTTAAACCTCTAAAGGCCCTAAAGCCATATAAGTCAATGCCCTATGGACCATGAAGTTGACCCTCTGAAACTCATCTGCCAAAATATTGGACATAGGTCAGGGACAGGCTTGGAGCTATTCCACTGGACACCTTGCAGTATCCCCTTGCAGAGATTACCGCCTGTTTTGGAAAGTTTAAGACACTTGGGTGAGGGTGGAGGGATCAGACCCCAAGGGGCACAGTGGAGGGACAAGAGATAGTGGCTGGAATGAGATGTGAGGGGGTGTTGAGGGAGCAATGCAGAGTGGGTAGGTCCTGTTTCCCATAGACCTTCTGCTCTGCTGAGTTGTCTGTGATGTTTGAGGTCAGAGCTAAATCAGAACAGCAGAACAAATGAGCACAGCCTGTTTTCTGCCCTTTTCCTGGGCAGTGCTTCAGCCTCTCATTTAACAAATGTTGAACAAATATTTAAAGAACAAAGTTTTAAAGGGTGCTGAACCATCGAACTGCAGGGCTAGGCTGGCTTCACTCATCTCTTCTTCTCCCTTCTCCGTGTTTCTTTCATACCACCCTTTTCCCAGTTCCTACAAAATGTTACCTAATGGAGGTCTTCTCAAAGGCTATTATTTCCTCTGCCCAGAGAGTGCTTTCATCCCCCTATATTTGTGGTCCTATCAGCTGTGGCCACAGTGGCAGGATTAGATGGAAAGGAGGGGTTGTCTCACAGGAATGGGAGGTATGAGGCAAAATGGATTTCTTGCTAACTCCAAAAGAAAACCTCTAAGTTTTCAGAAAAAGTATAAAAAAAATAAGCTAGACACAGTAGCTCTTGCTTGTAATTCCAGCACTTTGGGAGGCCAAGACAGGAAAATGGCTTAAGGCTAAGAGTTTAAGGTCAGCCTAGGCAACATAGCATGACTCCATCGCTACAAAAGATTTTTTTTTTTTTTATTACTAGGGCATGATAGTGCTCCTATAGTCCCAGCTACTCAAGAAGCTGAGGCAGGAGGGTCACTTGACCTCAGCATTTCACCATGCAGTGAGCTATGATCACACCACTGTACTCCAGTCTGGGTGACAGAGCAAGAGCCTGTTACTAAAAAAAAAAAAAAAAACAGAAAGAAAGATAGAAAGAAAGAAAACCAGGAAGGAAATACAACAGAGTCCGAGTTCTCACTGTGAGACATCTCCTTAGAGGTCTGTGAGCTTCTCAGGAATGGGGATTGCATCTTCCCCATTCTTTCCCTACCCTGCTGCTCCAGCCTGGGCTGAGAGCACAGGCCGCAGAGTCAGGCCCATGTGGGATTCTTGGCTTAACCACTTAATGACTGAGTCCCTGGGCATGGTCTTTTTTGATTGGTTGGTTGGTTGGTTTTAGGGGGTTGTTTTATTTTCATTATTATTTTTGTACGTCTTAAATTAATTTCTGTACCTGGTCCCTCATATGGAAATTGTGATAATAGTAGTATAACTATAGAGCTGGTAGGATTAAACGAGATAATCAATTACCTGCACCATAATTGCATAAAACATTTTTATTGTTAACACTATGCCTGACACTTGGTATCATTTTGAACCACTCAACCCCAAAAGCATGTAATAACTGTTTCTTGCATTGAACTGAATGCTGAATCCCAACGCTAAGCTGCCATCACTGCACCCTCACCTCTCTCTAACCTCACCCACTCTGATCTGAAGTGAAGAATGAAAAGAGCAATCCAAATTCTCCATTTCCAGATCCCATCAAGTATTTTGAATTGCAAAGGAAAGCAAGAAATTTTCTGATGGAATACTTTACAGTATTTTCTTGAAAGACTATTTTAGAATATTCATTTACGCTACTTAGTAAAAGAGGGCTGGTTTGCAAAGCAGGTGAAAGATATTCTGAGTTGCGGAAGAGTGTCAGTTCATGGGGATTTAGTGTGTGGAGTTCCTGGGGCCCAGGGTCATGAAGTTGGCATTTAAACGTTAGCAAGAATAGCGCTGAAAGGAAAGCTGACATATATAAGAATGAGTGGGCCCTGGTGCTGCCTTTTTTTGTTCTTTCAGAAAGATCATAGCTTATTAATGGGCACTACTTCTAATTCTTCCTCAGCGGCTGCCACATCAGTCTGAACATACCATCCTTCAGTCTTCTGGATGGTTTATTTGTTTATAATGGAATGAACTTTAACAGAATTCAGAATGTTTGTCGGTGAACAGCTCGGTCTCTTGAAATTATGACTCCCTCCCTCCCTTCCTCCTTCTCTCCCTCCATCCCACTGCCTGTTATTAAAACAAACACTGAGTAAGCTTTGGAATGTTACAAATGCTCATTATAAAGAAAAGAGGAGACCAGCAGCTTCTTAAAAGTTGTCCTTGCTGTTTGAATTATGACTACTTCCATCGCTCGAGTTCTTCTATACCTTAATGCACTAAAAAGAATTAAATTTGTAAGAAGCAAATGCTCCTCGGGAAGGGTAACCTAGTAAGGAAGTAATACTATGTATTTAAGGGCATATATATTTACTGGAATATTTTCATCCTATCAAGAGAAATGAGGGTAGCACACAAATATGGAATGGCCCACAAAGGTATGCGATGGAGAGGCAGGGACGATGGTGCTAAGTGTAAATGTCATGCTCTTCAGGATTTCACCTGGTCCCCACTTCTCTAAGTTATTATAAAATATTCCACATTCCCCAAGCCTAGCTTGTATTTCCAATGAACATTTGTCCAAAGTGGAATTCTTCTTTACCCCTTGAATTAGATTTCACCCTCTCCAAGCGCATGTTTCAGATTCCCTCCATCAGAAACTATCTGTGTTCCCTCTCTCCTTTCATGCTTGGTGGTGATATCTCTATTACTAACAGCTTATTACATGAGTCTCTGCCCTAAGGTAGATTAGACCTTCATCTATTTCCCCTTCTAAATTGTGGCATCTCAGGAATAGTAGCTTGTTAACTGTGTATCTCCCACAGGGGCTAGGCTAGTGCTTGTACATAGTAAGGGCTTAATAAATGTTTACAGATCTGAAATAAAAAGATGTCTTCCCCTGGCCTGCGTAAATCTTTAGTAGGAATTCCTCTATAAATAGCCAAGATGAAGAGTTTTTCAGCTGGAGCCACTTGCAGGATTGCTTTGGCCTTGATGAGTTTTCTTTGACCGAATAAAAAAATGTAACCCAAATGCTCTCTCCTGTGATAAGAGTCATAATTTCAAGAGACTGAGCTCTTCACAGACAAACATTCTGAATTCTGTACTATGTTCTGAGCCAATTAGAAGCAATTGGATTTATGAATTTTTTATTTTCCTGATTGATTTTCTATTTAGTTTCTCCTGAATAAGTACTTAAAAATCTTTCCATAGCATTCACCCTTTTCGTTGATTTCTAGCCCCGGAGAACCAACCTTTCAGCAATTATACAAGCCCTTCACACAATTTTTTTTTTTTTGCATTCCACTTCTTTTAAAGTAGTTTATTGAAATCCTCTCCAGATAAAAACCTTGAAATCATTAAGCAGATCACTGTTCAGAACCACATTAATTCTTCTATTTTTTTCCTTAAAAGAAATGACTGGTGGACAGCTTAGAATAGCAATGAGCTATGGTATTTATCTATAATACCTTTTTCATGATGAATAACTAATTTATTCAAAATCCCATTACTTGGAACATTTCAATCATGGTAGAATAAGGTCTCTGATCTGGGTCTTGGTTAATTTAGAAATGGCCTCCCTCCCTGGGGACATTCAGAGCTGCAGAGGCCAGCTGGTGTTGGGGCTTGAATGTGAACACTGCAAGGCTAGGAGCTTGAGCAATAGCTTTTGAATTGCTGGTTTAAAACAGCCTGTGAGGTCTGGGGTCTTGCCCACCACCATTTTTTTTCCAGGGATTCTGTCACCTGTCTCAAAGATCCTCTCCCTGCCCTAAACGGTGCTAAGACAGTCCTGAATGGCTTCATGTCTACTGAAAGCTGGACTTCATCAGCATGTAGAGATGTTGAGCTATGAAGGGCTCAGACTTTGGAAACCTCTTTGAACATAGTTCCTAAGAATCCTCTCTTTGTAACCTCTCCTGGCTTGCCCCTGGCCCTGAGAAGCCCACTGCTTCCTTAGAGCAAAAGCAAGCCATAGAGTCCTGGCGCTGGCCAAGTTCTACAAGAGCACCTGCTCAGGGTGTGGAGCCTAGAAATGCTTTCCTCAAGTGGATAACACACAGAAGCTCCACAAGAAAGAACAGAACTACTGTGACTGAAGGGCGTGTCCGCTCCAAACCACTGATCCATCTCATGGATTACCGAATGGGTAACCCACACACTTGGGGTTTTGAATAGACTGGGTTCACAGACATAGGCTTTTATTCCTATGGGCAAATGCAGAGCCTCAGCCCCAGCAAAATCCCCCTTCTCTGTCATATCTCCCCAAATCTTTGTAGAAAGTTCTGGAGAACTGCTCACCTGTGATCTTGGATGAAATTGGTCAGCTTCCTACAGGGCACCAATGTGCTGCCTCCAGCCTATTCCCCTAGCTCTCTGCCCTTGTTGCCCTCCCTCCATGTAAGGTGGAGTCCACACTCCTAGACCTGACAGGCCTTGTGTCTGGGTTGCTGGGCACATCTGCACTGTGGCCGGTACCTCTGCAAGGGCCCTGGGGTGGGGAGACCCTGAGGCTGACTGCACTCTCTCATGCATTCCATTCTGTTAAAAAGTTACCAGAGCAAGGGTCAGTCATGGAAATGTAATGTTTTTTGGTATCTGCTCACAGCCTTCTCTCTCCCTGTGACGGCATCATTGAGTCAGTGGGAGGTGGGGGTGTGGACCAGCCTGAGTCACTCTGGACTGAGGCTTTGGTCCTAGGCTGGGCTTGTGAGATGGATGCTTAGCAGCTTCTGGCTGCTAAATGAATTCCGTGCTCAGGCACTTCAGTTTCTCAGACAAACTATTTCTTCCAGTAGTCAACGAGATGCACAGCTGAGGATAAGATTCAGTCATCTCCTCTGGCCTCTTGCTACGGACCCCTCTATTCACTTCTGCCCCCAAATACAGAGTAGAAAAACAAAAAATTTAGGAAACTTATTTTAAATTTGATTGAGTTTTGCCAACATGAGAAATGGGAGTATTTTGCAAGATGTATTTCTAAAAAAATGAAAATTGAATTTACTATGGCTAAGCGTCAGGCAACAAGAACTGAAATCTGAGTGATTAATTAAAAATGTTGGTCAAGCAAACCAATCCCACTGCATGATCTGAAGAGAGTACAAGGTTGTAACTAGTCACTAGGAAGTCAGGCCCCTCCACACATTCATCCTTAAACCAAAGAGGGATCCTCCTCCCCATTCCCATTTCTCCTCTCAAGACTGTTCTAGGCTTTGCTGCGCAGAGGGTGGTCCACAGACCAGCAACATCGGCATTGTCCGGAGGCTTGTTAGTCATTCAGTGTCCCAGGCCCCACTGATGACCTCCTGGATCTGAATCTGCATTTTAACAATGTAGGAGATTCCTATACACACTCCAGCTGTGAAGCACTGTTCCGGAGTTTGTCACCCACTTACAGGTGTAGAAAATATGTTTCAAGTCTTCCAGCATTCACATGTGGATGAGGTAAAGGAAGAAAGATGTCTTGGGGAACTTGGAGAGCCATCAAGAGAAAAAAGTGATAAAGGAGGATGCTGGGATGTTAGAAAGAAAAAAAAAAAAACTTCATACTTCTCAGTTTTGCCAAAAATTGGCTCTGGGCAGCAGCTTTAATAGATGCAGCCAAGAGAAACACCATCCAACTGTATAATTTTAAACAGAAACTGCAGCGTTTTCTCCAAGTCCACTGCAAGGCTGAGATCAGGGCTGCTGGCCTGGTGCTCCCGGCCCTCCACCTCCCCATCCCCAACAGATGGCAGTCCCAGAAGCACTTTGGGAAAGACTAAGAAATATTCACCACTGCTTTTTCCCTTAAACGGAATCAGAAAATGCTCTGACAACAATGTTCAAGACGTGTAGGTGGGGGAAGAAAATCCTAACTTTAGTACGTCCCAATGATACATCCAGAGTTTCTTTCTGTTTATATCCTCCTTATGCTAAGGCATTTCAGTATCTGCAGAACAGAGTAGGCAAGTACCTGGCTTTTTGCAAAATAATGCGACTTCATTCGCAGAAGATGGGTGAAGCTCAGTAACTGCAGTGCCTGAAAACAGACACATCTATCTCTTCCCTGGGCCCGGCGCTCCCATTTTGGGGCATGTTTCCGACTGATGAATTTCTCACTGGGAAAGCACCAGGTCAGGGCGCTGTGGGGATGGGGGTGATGCGTGCAGCAACACGCCTTTGCTGCGCCTTCTCTGCCTCACACTTTGTCCAGTGATGAAATCCACCAGGCACAAAGTGCAGCTGCACAGACCCCCTGCGCTCACACTGCGTTCTGGGCAACTGCCACGGCCTGGGATCATTTTCTTTCCCTCTCAGAGAATCTGCCTTGGTGACCCAGGAAATCTAGGGCTTGCAGCCAGACACTGCTGTGGGCGTTGGGCCTCCGGTTGGCCAAACAGCCGCAGATGACAGTACAGAATTAGAAGTGGAGTCAGGGCACTGCATCTCACTCACACTCTCGGGGCCCTGGAGACAGGCTGCTATTAATCACTCCGACCACATCCATCAGGCGGCTCTCCCTTGGCCACAGCTCATAGTCAGAGAGGCACAGAAAGCGGGTGTCTCCCGATAAATCAAATCCAACAGTTCGATGATAAGGATGACACAGGTGAATGAGGGACAAAAGTGTACAGTTGTAGCCAGGAGTCCAGGCTGTTAAAGTGGAGGAAGGAAATTCCTGCTGGCTGGCAATCAAGAGCCAGAGACTATTAGGACGCTCCTCCTCTCCCCTTCTCTCTTTTTCTCTCCCTCTCTATATAAATACAATCTTATTAAGCCTCCACCAGAGTCCCTGTGAAGAAGTTAGTATTAGACTAAAGCTCAGCAAGGTTAAGAAATGTGTCCAAGGTCGCAGAGTTGGTAAGTAACGAGGCCGGTATGGGATCTCAGGTCTAGGATAACACACGCAGCAGAAAGAATTAGTAGAGAGAGGGAAAGACATAGTAAGAAACTCAGTCAGAGGGACAAAGAGAAAAAAGGAAAGACAGGGAGGGAAAAAAGAGTTTGGAAAAACAAGAGGGCAAGGCCAAGAGCAGAAAGGAAGCTGCCTTTACAACCAGAATCCCCGCCTGGGGCCCAGCTCTGCCACACGCAGGCTGGTAACTTGGTACAAATCACATCACCACAGTTTCTTAATCTGTGAAATGAGGTTAGTAAGAGCCAGCCAACCGCTTCACTGGTTTGTTTTCAGGAACAAATAAAAACCTATGCGAAAAGTTCTGCAAAATTGGAAGTGCTGAATTAATGGAAGTGATTCAGATTCATTGGTGTTTAGGGAAGCTCTGTCTATATCAAGTGTGTGGATGGGTGAGAATCAAAAGTCCAGGCCTCAGGCTGAAGTGAACTAGGGCATCTGCCACATAGTGAAGGAAGCTTAGAGGCCCCTGGTTGGGAGCGGTGAACCTCCTGAGTCTGGTCAGTGGCTCTGGGCAGAGGCAGCAGAGAGCTGAGCCTGTCAGTCATTTTGACACTGAGGACTGGGAGAGTGGAAACCCCTTTTCCCAAATCCTGCAAGAGAATCTACCGCAACCACCCCCATTCTTCCTGGGCCAGGAGACTTGTTACTGAGCTGTCCAGAGCTAGTGTTTTATGCTTTCGTTAAGCTTGGGAAGAGAGCAAGAAGTGAAGATGTGAATGCTTTCCAGGCTGGAGAGCTGAGAGGGAAGAAACAGGATCCATGTGGAGATCCAAGCAAGGGACCAATGTGACTCAAGTCAGAAACTGAGGGGAGGAAGGCTGAAGAAGCTTCCAGTGAAATAAAGATAAAAATGAAGAAACCAGAATCGGGGAGGGGAGATAAATTAATTAAGGAAGCTTCTCTTGCATTTCTGTCCAAGGCAGAGTGCTGGAAAGGAGAAAGAATAATTTATGTCATTTCTTTGAAGTGAGGACCATGTAGGAATTTCTGAGCCTGGAGGTTCAGGCCTGCCCTGGAAGTAACGACAGACTGCATGGATTAACATTGCCCACTGAAGAAGACAGCAAAGCTGCATTGGCCAATATCCACCTTTTTACAGTGTCCCTCAAGATAGCTGGTACTTTCAGTGGCATCACCAGGAAGATACTGGTGGACGGATGGGACAGAATGGAGGAGAAAGGCCCCAACCTGAAGATGGGCTCCGATGAGGACAGGAAGTCTGTCTTTCCTTCCAGTTCCCAAGGATGGCACAGGTGGGCTGAATGGCATCCCTGAGGGAAAGGTCTTTGCAGGCATTATTAAGTTAAGGATCTGGAGAAGAAGATCTCGCCCTGGATTATCCAGGCGAGCCCTAAATGCCATCACAGGTGGCCTTTAAAGAGCGAGGCAGAGGGAGATTAGACAGGCACATGGAGAAGGGAAGGTGATGTGAAGGTGGAGGCAGAGCCTGCAGGGAAGTCCTGGAGCTGCCAGAGGCTGAAAGGGACAAGGAAGATTGTTGCCTGGAGCCTCTGCAGGGAGCATGGCCCTGCAGATCTCAGACTTCTGGCCTCCAGAACTGAGAAACCATAGATTTCTGTTGTTTTAAGCCACTACACTTATGGTAATTTGTTACAGCAGCCACTGAAAACTAGCACAGAGGGTCATGGGAGGAAGTTGCCCAGTGGCAGAAGCAACTCTGAGCATCCTATCTCCTCAGGCAGGACAGGATCCATTTGTTAGAACCAGGAGGGCAGTGGTGTGGGTTGGCACCCACTCCATGCAGAGTTTCAGAGGCAAGGGAGACCACAGTGCCTGCTCTGGAACACGGTCCTTGCTGGCAGCAGGGGCCAGTGGAGAGAGGGGAGTGCAGTACCCCTGCAGATAAGGAAATACAGACCTCGAACTGTAGATGTGCATCTAGAAGTTGTAACCCCAACAACCGTGTGTCGGAAACCAAAGATCGAAAGTTAAATATAACAGGGGTTGGTCAGACCTGGATTCTAATCCCAGCCCCACTGCCCCGTTGCTGTGTCACCCATACTCCCTGACTCCAGTTTCCTTGTCTGTAAAAGCGAAATTATAAAACCTACTTTGCCAGTTTGTTGGTGTAATGTTTAAACTACTTCACAAAGACTTGGCATTTGGGAAATGGCCACTGCTAACACTGCCAAGATCACAGGGCTGGTAAGACAGGCCTGTCCAGCTTGGGAGCTGTGATCCTTCTGGAGCCTAAGGCAGAGTGGCTGACTCACCATGCAGGGGTCAAGCTGTCTATGGAAAGGTGCTATTTCAACTGCCTCACAGCACTGGGTTTGTGTAAGAAATTGCCTGCCGTGCACAAACACCTGCCTCTCGGTTTCTCCCCAGGTTACAAGAGCTAGAAACCTACACACTACATTTCTCAGACTCCTCTGGAGGGTTCCAGTTCAGATTCTCCCCATGGAGGGCACTCGCAGGAGAGCAGGAGGCAGGTAGGGAGATTTGTTGTCAGTGGGACCCAGTGCAGTGCCTGATTTCTGGGTAAAAACTCTCCTCAATTCCCACTTTTGTTACCTTCTTTACAACTTGGAGTGTCATTCCTATATTAAATCCCCCTTTCTTGAAATACCTGTGGTGATTTTCCTTTTCTTGACTGAATCCGCCAGTACATCAGCGCTCTGCAGAGGAACAGGACCTGTAGCAGAGAGACTCCAGTGGGCCCAGAAGGCCGTCAGCACCAGGAAATGCAGCCTTGTATTTTTCAACTAGAGATAAGCCTTGGAACGAAAACACACCAAAGAAAGCTATCGTCTTGGCTCAAATGCCAGAGGATTATTGATTGTATCAGAGACTATCCTTAGAAAAAAGTTATTTTTGTAAGTGAGGAAGAGGGAAAGAGAGTGCAAAAGGCACTAGGGCAGGGACAGGGAGCTGAGATGGGAGCCGAGAAAAGAGAGCACATCCCTCAGCGCGGGAAAGACTCCAGGAGGGGGAAAGTGCACTCAACCCGGCAGCTCTACTCTACCTTGACTTTTCTTAATCAGTTAAATTGTGTGAAAATGTATGTAACATAGAATTTGACACTTTAATCATTTTTAAGTGTGCATTCAGTACCATTAAGTACATTTACATTGTGGTACAACCATCATCACCTTCCATCCCCAGAACGTTCACATTTTCCTAACCTGAAACTTTACATCATTTGTACAATAACTCCCTATTTCCCCCTCCCCTGACAACCACTATGAATTTGACCTGGTTAGGAACCTCATCTGAGTGGACTCAACAGTATTTGTCCTCTTGGGTTTGGCTTCTGTCACGTAGCACAATGTTGTCAAGGTTCCCCCATGTTGCAGCCTGTATCAGAATTTCACTCCTTTTTAGAACAGAATAATATTCTGTTGTATATAGATAAAACATTTTGTTTACCCATTCATCCATTGGTAGACACTTGAGTTGGGTTGTTTCTGTCTTTTGAATATTGTGAATAATGCTGTTACGAATATTGATCTACAAATATCTGTTCAACTCTCAGCTTTCAATAGTTTGGGATAGAAAAATTCTACCTAGAAGTAGCGTTGCTGAATCTCATGGTAATTCCAAGCTTAGGTTGTCAGGACATATTTTCCATAGTGCCCTGCACTCATTGCGTTTTATATTCCCCCAAGCAACGCACGGGGTTCTGCTCTCTCCACATCCTCACCGACACGTGTTATTTTCTGCCTTTTACACAACAGCCGTCCTAATGGATGTCAGTAGTATCTCATTGTAGTTTTGGTTTGAATTTCCCTAAGGATTAGTGATGTTGAACATCTTACATGCATTTGTTGGTCATTAATTTGGAGAATGTAATTTGACTTTTATATGAATTAAAAGGAGAATGAAGAGATTTAAGTCTGTAGAAAGAAAAAAAAATGTGGCCTCTATATGGGCTTTAGAAACTATGAAAGAAAAATTTTTGTAAAGAGTGTGTGAGGGCTCGGCGCCTGTGGCTCAAATGGCTAAGGCGCCAGCCACATACACCTAAGGTGGCGGGTTCGAATCCCCAGCCCGGGCCGCCAAACAACAATGACGGCTGCAACCAAAAAAAAAAAATGGCTGGGCATTGTGGCGGGCACCTGTAGTCCCAGCTACTTGGGAGGCTGAGGCAGGAGACTCGCTTGAGCCCAGGAGTTGGAGGTTGCTGTGAGCTGTGATGCCA
>CAUYQV010153296.1:0-20503 GCA_963574575.1 Galagoides demidoff
TTTTTTGAGACAGAGCCTCAACCTATCCCCCTGGGTAGAGTGCCATGGCATCACAGCTCATAGCAACCTCCAACTCCTGGGCTCAAGCAAGTCTCCTGCCTCTGCCTCCCAAGTAGCTGGGACCACAGGCGCCTGCCACAAGGCCCGGCCATTTTTTGGTTGCAGCCATCATTGTTGTTTGGCGGGCCGGGGGTGGGGATTTGAACCCACCACCTTAGGTGTACGTGGCTGGCGCCTTAGCCGATTGAGCCACAGGCACCAAGCCAAGATGAACATGTTTTGCTCTTTATTAATAATGTCTTAAGATAAAATATAAAAAATTATGTTTGTAAGAAAGCTACTTTCAACATGACTGATAATCCAAAGCCCTGGTTTTGTGTTTATTTATGAACCACAGTAGCTTTTGAATATGGCAGTATATATTCATTAGAAAGATTTGGCACTAAAGAATACACAGTTGTTGTCAATTTTAATAAAGTGAATCTGAATATAAATTAAAGAAATATAATGTCTTGTAATAAAAATGCTAAATATGCCATATTTTTTTAAATGGGCTTGTCAGTTTTAAATCTATTAAGGACAGGGGCCTTTTTGTATATATAATTATCTTCGTATTTCAAATGCATAGCATGATGGCAGGAACATAAGAAGCACTCAGTAAATATTTGTGGAATGAAAAACCTTTACCTGCCCATGTTCATTGAATGCATGCTACTTCAATCCTATTAAACTTCTATCAAAAAATAATTACATCATCAGCAAGAGTCTGTCTCTAATAAACTCTAATAGTCTCTGTATATCTGAAAATGTCATGTATGATAGTTTAACTGGGTATAGAATTCTAGCTTGACAGAATTTTTTTCTGCATGTTGAAGATACTATACCATTATCTATTCTGGTGGTAATGAAGCTAATAAGTCTGATTACTTTGTCATTTCTTTACAGGGCATCTTGTCCTTTGTAGTTTTAAGGTATACACTTTATCTGTAATATAACAAAATACAGATTTATTTTCATTTTTCCCACTAGGGGATTCTTTCCCTTTTTTCATTTCTGCCTTCTCCTCTTCCTTACCATTAACTTTTCCGTTTTCTTTTTTCTCTTCTTCTAGCATTTTAGAAATTTTAGTTTTCTGCCATGTCTTCTGTCTCTTACTTTCTCTTTTCTTTTTTTTTTAAAATCAGCACTACATTCAGAGTAATTTTATTCTTCCAGTTTATCAACTATCATAGGGCTGTTTAGTCTGCTACTTAATCCATATTTTGAGTTTATTTCTTTCTCTAGTTTCAAAACTATTTTTCATTTTTAAAGTTTTTCATTGGTTCTTTCTCTAATCTGCCTATTTGAATCTCAGTTTTTACTGGTGGATTCTATTTTTTCCTTTATCTTTCTGGACATGCTACTGATTTAAAGTCTCTTTCAGATTGCTTTATTATAATTTCTCTGATATGAGCTCTCATATTTGTTACATCTGCTCACCTTCATGGTGGTGAGTTTTATATGTGATTTATATTTTTGTCCACACTCCTCTTTTTTCCCTCCATTGAATTCTCTGGATTATGAAAGTCTTCTCGTGGTATGTTTTTATATTCACCCCTCATTAAGATCTATGGTTTTCACTGGTACTGGGCCAATATTTTATGTTGACTTTCAGCTTAGATTTTCCATATCACCAGGTGGCGCAAAATCAGATTCTACAAATAGCAAAAGCTGGGCATTCCATTTTATCACCTGTGATTCAGAGTAAGAAAGTAGCCTGCTTTTAGCCTATGTCCCCCGTTTGGGCTTTCCTAGCTTTAATTTGTAACCTGGATATCTTTTTCCTTGCTCTTGTATTTGTTTCTTTGTTGTTTAATGCAGGAGGTTAAATCATTTCTATCTCCCTTCCACACATGGCGTCCTGCAGGCAATAACTTCAGACCCTGCCCATAGAGGCTGCTGAATTTCAGCTCCCACTCACCACTGTGTTCTTTGTTTGGGGTACTTAGAGATTCTGTTTCCTTACTTTTGAGCTCAACTGTAATTTTGTTGTTGTTATTCTGAAATTGTATCCAATATTTCTCTTTTTGGAATAGGATGGAAAGTTCCTACTGTTCACACCATACCATCTTGTCAAGAAAACTGGAACATTATTATAGCTTAAAATTATTTCCTTAACCCACTGTCAGTAACAAATTGTGTTAAGTAAACAATCCATAGTCCATAAAGTATGATTCTATCTATAATTTAACCAACTATATTTAACATCTTAAAATCACTAAATATTTTTGCAACCCAGTGGTGGATAAAATATAAGATTTATGAAAGTAGTTTCTTATTTATGTAATTATGACATAAAACTTTATTTTTATATTTGCTCATGTAAAATTAAGTAACTGAAAGACTGCTTAGTAATTTTGAGAGAAATAACTGAATTTTAAAATCTTGGGTATTCCATTTTTATGTCATCATTAATTTTTATCCCCTTTGGGGGTATTAGAGTACTAGATATCAGCAAGTGTATCAATATGCCCATAGCCATGAAATGGAAATATCTTATTATCGATATTTCTTTATTATCTTTAAGATATAAAAATAAATTTTCTCTGTATTATCTTTTTAAAGATCGAGGTTAACATCTTCTGGCAGTGAAACCAGTTGGTCTACTTCATCAAAAAGAGGATTGGAAAAAAGTAAGATTGTCTCCTTACTTGACCAAAAACAGCTATTTTTTCAGACACAGCTTCTGTTTCCTTCCCTTTTTTCAGACATACAAAGAAAAAGTGAATGCAGATACATCAACATATACAAGAAAAGACCAACAACCAAGTGAAGGAAACATTTCATTTCCTCTTTACATTTCAAAGCCTGTAAGCCAGAAGAAGAAAAAAGTGTTCCGAGCAGACCAGACCACCTTCATAATTGGAGAAACACCAAAAGGAATCCGGAGGTATGTCATCTGTAACAACACTAGACTTTAAAATAAATCTCAAAAGAAATATAGCTCCTTCATAAAATAACTAAATTATTTGACTTATAACCATACCCGGCATTTGAATACTTCAGAAAAATCTGAATTTAAAAGACAATTGCAGATATTTTCAATGTTAGAAGGCTAATCCCTGAACTAATTTTTAAAAAGAAATAATATTAGATAGCAAAACGAAATACTTATGGGCATATTCACTCAATCACAGAATATCTGTTGAGCACCTAATAGGCACCCAGGCATTATGCTGAGTGTTGAATATACAGCATACAGAAAGGTAGACATAGAGCCTACAGCACAGAGGGATAGAGGTGGCCATCGAACCATAACATTTTAAAAAGTAAAAATACTTAAAAATAATTATACAATGGTGTGATATAAGAAAAAAATGGACAGTTTGGCTTAAAAGAGAATAGTGGGATGGGGAGAGGGTGGAACCATCATTCTACTGGGTGATCAAGGAAGACCTCTGTACACAGGTGGCATTTAAGTTGAGATCTGAAGGGTAACTATACGAAGGACCAGAGAAAAAGCATCTCTGAGGAGGGAAGAGGTTTGATGTGGTCAAGGAACTGAGCAAAGACTGGTGGACAGAGAGTATCTTAAGATAAAGACCGGGCTGGAGCATGTAAAGCCATAGAGGCTATGGAAAGAGCTTGGATTTGTTCTAAGTGCAGTGGAAAGCTTTGAAGAATGACATAATCTAATGTATGTTTTTAAAAGATTGTTCCAGCTTCCCTGTGGAAGAAGGCAAACTGGGCAGAGGAGATAGAAAGAACTAGGTGGTGGTTTGCAGCAGAGTAGTTGCCAAGAGGGTGGAGCCAAATGGATGAATTCAATTTGGTGATGGACTGGTTTGGGAAATAGATCAGAATTACTCCTAACTTTCTTTCTTGAGCAATAGGTAGATTTACTGAGTGGGGGAAGACTAGGAAAGAAACAAGTTCAGAGTAAAAGAAATCAGGAGTTCTCTTCTGTGCATATTAAATTCCATGAAAATGTCAAATAGGTGATGGATATACTACTCTGAGATTGAGGATTGACGATTGAGGATTAAATTTGGTTGGGAGCCATCAGCAATTTTATAAATGTTTTTTAGAGCTGTGGGACTATGTGTGAGCCCAGGAACAGAGCACAAAAAGGAGGGGAGAGCTGCCAGGGTGGAGCCTGGAGGCAGCAAGTGTCAGTAGAATGGTCTGCAGAATAGGAGGCTCAGTGTGGGGTCCTGAAGTCTACGAGAAGTAAGAATTTCAAAAAGGAGGGAGTGTTTAACTTTATCAAATGCTGCAGAGAGTCAGACCAGATGACATGGGAGGTGGCAGCAGAGCTCGCTGGGCACCTTGGCAGGAGCAGTCTGAGAAGCAGTGGCAGATGCTGGTGTGCAATGGGCCAGAGGTGGTGGGGAGACCCTGTGGTGGCCCCGAAAGTTTGAGTGTGAAAAGTAGCAGTAGCTAGAGGGCCTTGTAGGGCCAAGGGTAGGTTTCTTTTTTGTTTTCTGTTTTTAAGTTGAGATGATAATACGACTTGTTTGTCTGTTGGGGGAAAAGACTAATAGGAAA
The DNA here is from genome assembly GCA_963574575.1 of Galagoides demidoff. Taxonomy (NCBI): domain Eukaryota; kingdom Metazoa; phylum Chordata; class Mammalia; order Primates; family Galagidae; genus Galagoides; species Galagoides demidoff. The sequence goes on from CAUYQV010153296.1 coordinate 4,528, forward strand.
AAAAGAGATCATGCCAGAGAGGTAATCACAGAAAGAGTGATGAAGTCAGAAGAGGCCAGCACCCAGACCCGTGGCCAACGTCTGGCCTCTGAGAGGCATCAGAAGAGAAGGGACCAACGTGAGCACAGATATGGTGATGTTTTCTTAATGAATTGATAACGAAAGCCATCATTTCATAAGAAGAGAGATTTAGGAGAGAAACACTATGAAATAAATCATTTATATGGTAGAAAAGCAAGCTTAGTGGGACTAGAATTACTGAGTAACGTTAAGTCCTTGTGTGAGGGTAATTTCAAGAAAACTAACTGTTCAGTTATGTACATTTTACTCAGCAAGCCTCAATTGCTCTGTTGCAGACACAGAATAGGGAGATAGCTGGATTTTATCAGGGATTAGAATGGAGGGGGAGAGAAGTTGAATGATGTTTATAAAGAAATGATTGTAAAGTCAAACCTAAGATGGACAGGGGACAGTTAATAGATGGTAAGAAAGCAGGAGAGTCAGTGAACTGGATGACTTGATGAGGTCTCCAAGTGTATTACAGCTTTGCTGTCATGGGTGGTAATTGAGCCGCTGAGCTGGAGCATGGGATGACTGAATAATTCAGGGATGTGAGATGGAGGTTGTGCAGTTGATGGTAATGGCAGCAGCGGTGTATATATATATATAACCTTGGAATTGAGATGAGTCTTTGGAGGTGAGGTAAAGAAAGTGGTGAGCCAGGTGTTAAGGGAGGCATCCACATGGATATTGATGTTACCAAGGACGATGGCAGGAGTTGGGGTTGGTAGCAAGATAAATCCAGGCTCTTAAGTGTTCGGTCACTAGCAGGAAGCAACTAAGGGGTCAGCTAACAAGATGGAGGAGAGAACAGTTTACCCAGACAGCATAAACCTTAAAGAGGAGAAGGAGTTTTCTGAGAAAATAGTGGTCTAGAAACAGCAATGTGAAGTACAGACCCTGAGGTGAGAACTGTGAGATGGAGGAGCACTGCCTGGCAAGTGCTCAGTTTGGTTTTCCCTCCCTTCCTCTCCTTTTCCCTAAGTGGCTTATAAGACTCTAGCTTATTAATTTTTCCTCACAAAGTGGCTAGCTTATGCCCCCTAGTTGTACCTGGAATATTCTTAAATTCTTAGAGAAAGTTTTTTTGAAAACCCAGAGTTAGGAAAGTGAATTTGAAGGTAAAAATAAAATGAATGATAAACATAACTTATATAGTAAGGGGCAACCATATGGCATGATTTACTGGCAGGAAGTTAGAAACAGCTTTCTTCCCAGAGGTAATAGACCACAGGGTCATAGGTGAGATCACGGTTTCAGGACAACGGAGGTGAAGTTACTTTGGCAGCTGCTGAGACACCACCAAGTCTTGCATAATAGAAGTCATCAGCTTGTAACTTTGCCAATCACTTCATCTTTATAAGAATAAATAATGATTTAAAAGGCAATGAAAATGGATTTGGAGATGATTAATAAAATAATATCTCATTACTTCATGTGAAGTGAAAACTAAAACCTTTTAAGAACATGCTTTTTGCTTTCCAACAAGAATATTGGCAATTTCCAAGACAGAAATTTGGAAGCCTGTATTTGTGTTATTAAGTATGCTGTTAGAGATGAGAGTAGTTATCAATCAAGCATGGGTAGCATTTGGAAGTTAACAAGACAATGTTTTGAGTTCTAGAAGCCATGGTACTCATCTGAAACCATAAAAGAAAGTCATGAGCATACATTCTAGACTGCCGATAACATCAAAAGAAAAACAAACTTTATGTAACCTGGTCTAGGTGGCAAAAATGAAAGTGGTATTAAAGTGCTTACTTACATACATTAAAAATAAATCATTGTTTTACCCTAAGGATTTTCTTATGATAGGATAAAATTCAAACTTCTGAATTTGGCATGTAGACCCCTTGTGCTTTTCAGCCTCTTTCTTGGCATTTTCTCCTACACCACCTCCCATCCCCACCCCGTGCACCAGGCTCTCTTGGAATTGGGCCTGTGTGCCATGCCTATCCCTGGAAGCCTTCCTTGGTCATTGTTACTTAATTGACGTGACATGACAGCAGAGTAGCCTTCCCTACCCACCTTGTCCACCACCAGTCACTGTGTAGGTACCTCTTCTGTGAGTACCAGTCACTGGTGCAGGTACCCCTTCTGTGAGTATCAGTCACTGGTGCAGGTACCCCTTCTGTGAGCACCAGTCACTGGTGCAGGTACCCCTTCTGTGAGTATCAGTCACCGATGCAGGTACCCCTTCTGTGAGCACCAGTCACTGGTGCAGGTACCCCTTCTGTGAGTATCAGTCACCGGTGCAGGTACCCCTTCTGTGAGCACCAGTCACCGGTGCAGATACCCCTTCTGTGAGTATCAGTCACCGGTGCAGGTACCCCTTCTGTGAGCACCAGTCACTGGTGCAGGTACCCCTTCTGTGAGCACCAGTCACTGGAGTAGGTACCCCTCTGTGAGCACCAGTAGGGCCCTGCATTTACTTCATGGTAAATTTACATCTTGGGATTTATCTTTTGTATTTAATCAAACTATTCTACAATAGTTTGATTTTCACAAATTTTCTCCCCATACTGAACTGTAAATTCTTTAAGATAGCGAACTGGGTCTTGTTTATTACTGGATTTTTCCTACCTAGTATAAAATAGCATTCTATAATATTTGTTGATGAATAAATTAATGTTTTAAGGAACTATTACATACAGTACAAACATAATTAAAAAATTCTCAGACTTCTGATCATGTGACAACACTATCTATGGCTTTTGTTTAAAGGAGTACTTACAAACCATTGGGCTTTCCTGAGTCATGGCCCAAACTCAACATCAGCAAAACAATACCCTTGTCTCTTATTCTGCTTGGGCTGCCATAACAAAATACTATAGATTGGGTGGTTTAAGCAATAGAAATTTATTTCTCACAGTTCTAGAGGCTGAGAAGTCCAAGATCAAGGTGTTAACTGATTGGGTTTCTCTTCCTGGCTTACAGATGGCCACCTTCTCCTTGTGTCCTCACATGGCAGAGAGAAAGAGGGGGTGGGATGGAGTTGAAAGTGACTGCTGGCTCTCTGGCATCTCTTCTTATGAGGACACTAATTCTATTGGATTAGGTACCTGCCCTGCTGACCTCATTTAACCTTAATTACTTCCTAAAAACCCTATCTCCCAATGCTGTCACATTGTGGATTAGGACTTCAGCATAATTGTTGGGAGTCACAGTCAGTCCATAGCACCTTTACCAGGGGAAAGGAGCAGAGTTTATTGCTCAGGGTCCCCGAACAATCTTTCTGCCCCTGTCTTAGCAAGGTTCCAGAAGGCCCGTTTCCTCGTATGTGCATACTATAGCTATTCTTAATATCTTTTTTTTCTTTTTTTTCTTTTTTTGCAGTTTTTGGCCAGGGCTGGGTTTGAACCCACCACCTCCAGTATATGGGGCCGGTGTCCTACTCCTTTGAGCCACAGGCGCCACCCGCTTTTATTAATATCTTAAGCATATCTCACTTCTTCAAATAGCATCTCACTTCTTGGTTTAGCTGTCTATATTGAAATCGGGGGAAAGAAAGAATCTAGGTTTATCAGTTTAGAACTTCCCCTGAGACTTATCAAAAGGTCTTATAAAATTTCTGTTATATTTGTGAAAGAAGAGAAGAAGGAAAAGGAACGTTTTTTTTTTAATTTTTCAGAATTTTTTCTATTCACTAAGACCCTTTATAATTTTATTTCTCGGGACTTGAGTACACTATAGATTTTCAAGTACATATCATGTAAATTTATCATTCTCCTGTCATTCATAAAGTGGCTCTCAGGAGGAGTTGCATGCTGGGCTCATAATTCCCAGGAATTACCTAGTAGTATAAATCAGAATAACATAAAAAGCTGATGATTTCATGCGCTAAAATACTTTTTTCAGTAGCAAAGAAAGAGGCCACATCCTACTAGGATAAAATACATTTTCATTATGGAATTAAACAGAGATATGCTAACAGAACAAGATTACATTGCTTGGCCTCTACATTTCCTGTTACTGATGACGAATTCTTTAAAAATTTAATAAGAATAACAATTGCTTTTATTCATTAAAACTTTAGGAAACAATTTGAAGAAATGGCCTCTTACTTTAACTCATCTTCTGTAAAGGAATTTGCTAAGCATATAACTAATGCCACATCAGAAGAACGACAGAAAATGCTGAGAGATTTTTATACTTCTCGATATCCAGAGGTAGAAGAATTTTTTGTGGATTCTGCTTCAGAATTCATCGGTTCTTCCTATCAGGAAGAAAAGACAATTAGGAAGAAATCTGAAAAAAGAGAATCTCTTATAAAAGAAGGGCTGTCAGATTCTGAAACTTTGTCATTTAAAGATTCTACCAACAGAATTTCTCAAATTTGTAGCCCAAGAGTATATAAAGGAAAATCAAGTAAGTTTCAAAGTCATGGTTCCTGTAGAGAAGAGCTGTGTTCTAAAGAAGCAGAAACTAAGAAATCACCTATTAGTTCTACCCAAGAGATTAACAATGGAAAAAACAACAAGGCCTCCAAGGATAGTATATCCTGTTCTCCCAACAGTAAGTCTGAAGCACATGAGAGAGAGTTAGAAAACACCAGGAAAGACCAACAGGACCTCACAAGAACAAGCATTTCAAGAAACACATCCCTTTTCAAATTGGAAAACAAAAAGATAGAAAATCCAGTATTAGAAAACACTTCTGTGCTAGGCTTACTCGGTGACACTTCTATTCTTGATGACCTCTTTAAAAGTCATGGGAACAGTGCCACACAACTACCAAAGAAAGTTCTTTCAGGGCCCATGGAAAAAGCAAAACGGAGACCAAAAGATTTCTGGGACATTTTGAATGAGCAGAATGATGACAGTCTTAGCAAACTCACCGACTTGACAGTAATAGAGACTTTGTGTGAAAAAACACCCTTTGCTACATCCTCCAAAAGGACAGATGAGCTACAAACTTCTCTTTGGAAATCAAATGAGAAATTTTTGTGGAAGAAATTTAACTCAAGTGATTCAGATGAAAACACAACCAATACACAGAGTGATACATAGCACGTAAGTGCATTACTACAACCAATGAGCCATCACTGTTTACAGCACTCTATTCTGCACTAATCATATTATCTTGAAGACAGTTGTCAACTTGTATTTTTTATTAAATTATTGCTTTAGGGGTTTTTTAAAGTCTAAGATATGAATTTGGAGTTTTTTGATATCCAATTTGATCTTTTAAAAATATGATTATATTATGGTACAGACCTCTGTTATGAAATGGAAAATGGTCTAGATTTGCTATTAGGAGACCTGGGCTGTCTCTTATCATAAATTATGCAACCTTAGATAAGTTACTTGCCCTGGTGTTCATCTTTTCCTAATATAAGAGAGGAATGGTTTCAACTAGATAAACATGTGTGCTTCAGTTTTAAAAAAGCTTTGCTTCCCTCTTCCAAGTTCCCTTAGGTCATGGGCCAACTCCTGTCTATCCTCCAAATCAGGTACTCATTGATGTGTCTCTTTCTCATGAGCATTTGGAAAGCACTTAAGTATTTTCCTTTTTCCTCAATATCAAGTTATTTTATTACTAACTTATTTTAGATAAAAGTTATAACTAGTGCTGAATATATGATATTGCATTAAAATGGTTGATCTTTTTCTAACAGTTTAAAATAAAACTGTCATGATTTAACCAATGTAAATAAAGCTTTATATAATACTTTCGTATTTAAGTAGAAAAATGAGTAAATATTTGATTTTATTTTGAAACTATTATATTTGGTTGGATTTATACAGTTTAAACTGGGATGTGCTTGTTGTTGAATTCATTTATTTAGAAGCACTCACTCAATTCCTATGTTCTATGCTATAAGCTTCAATTTTACAGGTGAGGTACAGCTAGAAATAAAAGAAAGGAAATCATGTCTGTAAAGGATCATTTCTAAAGCCCCTGGCATAGTGCCTGCACATTGTAGGCAGAGACCTGAGGCTTCTACTGACTCAGGTTCCAATGCACTGAACCTCCGTTAAGCTTTCAGGGCTATGATAGTAGGAAGTGTCCATCCTGAAAATAGCAGCAAGCCAGGAAATGGTTGTACTCAGAGATCATTGCTGTTGTATTGAGGAGACAGGACTTTGAAATCCCCAGGATGTGTAGTCCCCTTGCTTAGAAGGGAAAGAAACAAAAATCTTTTCTCAACAGACTGAAATCGCCAAGTATGTTTTTTCTTTAGAACATTGTTTTGCTTTAGAGAACTGTGAAATGTATTTTATATCATGACGGAGTATATGTGTTCATACATCTACATGATTGCAATAAAATATTTATGAAATAATATTTACACTGAAGGCATGTCATACACTTTGACAGTTTGCACTTCTAGGATCATGTGTGTGTTTTAATGCTCTCATATCCCACTAATTGATTTCATGACCCACTGAAGATCTGGAACCACAGTGTGAAAAACACCACTTTAGCTGACATAGAGTCATTTTTTGCTCCTTGTAGCTCAGTTGTGAGATGCTACACTTTGCCACTAAGGTGCTTTCTATACAATGATGGCATGATATAGTCTGTGGCAGACCTGACTTAGGGATGTTTTTAGCGGGCTGTGTGAGCTATAGGAAGAGCCCTGTTCAGTAAATGGATACCACTTCATTTCAGTTTGTATACTGGACAATATATTTCAGACTTTTTTTTTGGCCGGGGCTGGGTTTGAACCTGCCACCTCCGGCATATGGGGCTGGCGCCCAACTCCTTTGAACCCTATTTTTCAGACATTTTAATAAAAGTACATCTTCCATAAAATAGCTTTTAATTTTTTTAGGTAGACATGACTTGAGAATCATAAAATGATACGTATATAAATATTAGCTCTGTACTCTCCAAATATAGATAAATCAAGGAAACTGTTATCAGTGATAGTCAAAATGGAAGCAATTGCAAACCTAGAGTTTAAAACTGAATTTTCAACAGTTGTTCATGAAACATTTATTACTAGTGTTCTGGGAAGAACACAGAGTTGGGTATGAAAAGGAGGCGGTCATGGAGTGGTGGAAAGATTTGGTTCAACCCTTGATCAGACACTATGGAAGTCTGGCAATAAGAGGCCTTCCTACTCCCACTCCACTGATGGTATGTAACCAAGTTTTGCCAACTAAATGGGTGGCCTTAGACAAATCCCATACCTTCCATCAGCCTCAGTTTTCCCTTTAAATTAGAGATGGACTGATTGATGGTGTTCAGGCATTTTTTTAAGCAACTGGTCTGTATCTAAATCAGAAACTCAGTTATTAAAGTAATTAAAATAGAAGTTTGGTTGGTTCAAGCAGCACCTCTGTGGCTTTGTGGAGCACTAGTTTGAAACCACAGGGATGAAATCATTGCTAAGAAACCTTCCAACTTCAAGTTTCCAGGATTGTACTTGCCACAATTTGTCTTTTTTACTTCTTCTTAAAGCAATGATATAGTTTCTGGCTGGTAGCACTCACAGCTATTAATTTTGGAAACTGAGGCAAGACACCAAGAGACTTTTGTCCTTAACTTCCTGAGGGTTCTCTTAAAGCCCCCAAACTATCTCTTCAAGGAAATTAACAGCATCTGCCCCTAAGTACTCAAGGCAAAAGAGCTTAGTTCGCAGAGATGAGTTGATGACAAACTTTTCATCAGTCCACAGAAAATGAGAAATCCACTGGAAATATAGGGTTGTTTTCTTTGCTTTTGAGACAGGGTCCCACTATATTGTCCATGCTGGTCTTGAATTGTTGGCCTTGAGCCTTCTGAGTAGTTGGAGTTATAGATATGAGCCATCACACCCAGATTTTGTTCCTTAATTAAAGTTCAATGTGTTCAATTTTTAAATCCTTAAGTTATCCTTCCTTTCTAATGTCAAAATAGCCCTCCTTCATGAAGTGACAGTAGATCATAGCATTTAGTCTTTTTCATTGTCCTTACTTGATATAAAAGTTGGTAACCATATGTCAGTCCCAAAAGTTTTATTAGACATTTACTGGTCTATGAAATCCAAAAGAATGGGGTTCATTGCCTACCTTTAAGGTCAGTTGTTTTGTTTTGTTTTGTTTTGTTTACCTATAAGGAAATAGAGTCCTATAGGTCATTATGTCACAAACCCAGTTAACAGTGGACCTAAGACTCAGCAAGGACATCATTGAACCTATACGATTGGATGACATACACCTCCAAAGAGCCAAGAACACAGATGACTTACATCTCATTTAATTATCCCTGATGTGACCTTATTCCTGGGTCCACCTTCTACTTCATTTTGCAAAGCATCCTCTGCCCAGTGTTTCTGGGAGGACTTACAGGGGTGGTTCATAAGCCGCTTGGGTGACAGCCCCTGTGCTCTGTAACATGTGGGGCTATCTCTACCTGGTGTTATATGGCATTCAGGAGGAACATCTCACTTTTTCTTTGCAAAAGGACAACCCCAGGAGGGCTGTCTTGCCTCATAGGATCTTCTAGGATTTTACCTATGAAAATAGGGCTTGTGGTATTTATTTTCTGCCTCTAGGACAAGAGACACGAATTCACCTTTCTTTCCAAAGTCCAACCCTGTGTGGTTCCCAACTCCAAGGCCAGTCAGAACCAACCGCTTAAGCCCAAGGTTGCTGTGAGCTATGACATCAGAGCACTCTAAAAAATAAAAATGAACCGAGATTTTTAAACACATATGTCTGTTTAAATTCTCCCCAGATTCTGGTTCAGGAGGTCTGGGGTTCAGCACAGGCACCCTTTTTATTTTTAAAGTTTCACAATAATTCTGATGTGGTGATCCTTTCAGGTTTGTTACTGGGCAGGACTCACTGGGACATGCTGTTCCCAGAGAGGTGCTTCAGTTGCCCTCCCCCAGACCCTGTGTGAAACCAGGGGACATGCACCTGAGCTCCTGATGGACCCCACTCTATACTTTCTTTTTAGGCCCCAAAGTTGTTTTTATGTTTCTATAAAAATATCCACACATATTTGTACAGCATGTTCACAGCAGCGTTATTCACAATACCTAAAACATGAAAGCAATCCAAGTGTCCATCACTGGAAGAATAGATAAACAAAATAGCTTATCTTGGAAAAGAAGGAAACTCCAACTCTGCTACAACATAGATGAACCTGGAGGACATTATCCAAAGTGAAATAAGCCAGACACAGAAGGACAACTGTTGTGTGATTCCTCTTACATGAGGTAGGTACATTAGTCAGGTACATGGAGACCAAGTAGAATGGTGGCTGCCAGAAGCTAGAGGGAAGGGGAAATGGGGAGTTATCGTTTAATAGTTACAGAGTTTCAATTTTGCAAGATTTAAAAGAGTTCTGGAGATGGATGGTGATGATGGTTGTCCAACAATCTGCACTTACTTGTTAACCCTGAACTATAGACTTAAAGCTGGTTACAATGATAAACCTTATGTTTCATATGTACTATACCACAATAAAAAAATGAAAAAAAGTATGAGCAAAAGAAATTCCTCACCAAAATGTGCTATATGCCAAATTTTGATATATGTGAGATCATTGTTGCCTTTATATTAATTTCACTATAAACCTCAATTTTATTTGGCTTTTAAGTTACTGTTTTGTGTAAGACTTTATCTTGAAAAAAGCTTCCACTCATTATGAAAAGATTAGGGGAAAAATCCACACACAGCATTGTTTTCTGATATAGTTTGTCAATATGTATTTTATTTGCTTTGCCGCAGCTTAACAAATTATGGTGGTTATATTCATTCCTTGAATTTCTAAATTTTTGACTAGTGTGAATGATGTCAATATGCTCTTTTTCTATCACTGACACAGATGATACTCAGTTAACATTTTTGGTTTTTTACCTTGTTCTTGTAAATAAAAATCAAGAATTCCTCTTTGTACACCTGTCTTTTTGGTTAGCTAAATGAGCCCTCAATCTCACTGAAAAAAAATAACTACAATTCACTGTATATGGTTTCAGTTTATCTGAGGGGGAGGGAGTGTGCATCTCTGAATTTTTTATGTTTCTAAGGAAACTCTAGTGACTTGTTGAACTAACGTATGAATTATTGTTAATACTTCATGTCTTAACTTTGGATTTTCTTTTTTTTGTAAAGTGGCGCATGCTTCTGGACTGAAAGATAAAACCTTCAAAAGAAGTCTCATAATTAATTCTTATATTTTTATTCTTTTCTAAAAGTATTAGTAGGAGCAAAAACAATTTTCAAAATGTTAATGACAATATGCAGTACCGGAGAACCTGGATGTCCCAGGGTAAGAAAGAGCAGCAGTTCTGCCCCCTCTGTCCACCTGCTGGTAGCCGCACTGCGCTGCAGTATTTAGCTTTGCCTTCCTCTCCACCAGGACTCACGCCCTCTCTTCCCTTTGTGGGACTCTGTGTGGCCTTCCTCACTGAGGCCTGGCAAAGCTCGGAGTGTCTTCCACTCCAGCTTCAACCCCTGAGTCCTGCCTGCTCACCAAGCTCAATGGAGCGTCAGTGCCCTCAGGCAGCCTAACAGCTTTCCCTTCTCAGGTCTCTCCTCCCCACCACTAGCCAGATGGCATCTTAACTCCCCCATTCCCCTATTTTAGTAGATAGCTCTGCCCTCCTATTTCAAGTGGGGGAAAACACCTTCAGCAGAGTTCAGCAGGCAGAATGAAGTGGGGGTGGGCACCGAAGACATGCTTTGGAAGCCAGGTCACCAGGCACGTCAACCCTAGGGACAGTAATTATTATAATTCACTAACATGCCAGAAAAAGGCTAACCTGGTCAGTCCTGTGGAGCCCTGGCACAGGTGCCATTCACTTGCTAAAATGGCCCAGAATCTTGGGTACACAGTGCTCTGAAAGACACCTTTAGGAAAGGCAACATCCTAAGGAATGTTGGGATGGACAAGCAGGTTTTAGGAAGCAGGCAAGAGAACCAGACCCAGTATCAAACTCAGCCACAGATGAGAGCTCCTGCACAGCAGAAACAAAGAAGGCCTCCTGAGTTCCAAAGGAGAAGAATGCTTTGGGCTAGCTAGGGTGATCAGAAAAGGTCACCCCCAAATTACAGGGAGGGGGAGATGACCAACCCCAAAAGAATGGGAAAGCCAGGACACCCTTGGCCTTTAAAACCCCAAATGAGGCTCAGTGCCCATACTCAGTGGTTAAGGCGCCGACCACCTAAACCGGGCTGGAGGGTTCGAACACACCCTGGCCTGCTAAACAACAATGACAACTGCAATAACGACAACAAATAACCGGGTGTTGTGGCGGGCACCAGGAGTCCCAGCTACTTGGGAGGTTGAGGCAAGAGAACTGCTTAAGCCCAAGAGGTTGCTGTGAGCTGTGACACCACCGCACTCTACCGAGGGCAATCTAGTAACACTCTCTCCAAAAAAAGAGAAGCAAAGAAACAGAACAGGAATGTGGGTCCCAGAGCGTAAAATTATCATAGTCACTAGTGGGATAAGCCATTGATGTCTGCTTACGAAATGAGCTTATTGAGTCTTAGAGCATTGTCCAATCCTCAGGCCTCAGTGACACATAGGGATTATATAAGGATTGTTCTACCTATGTGTGGTGGGAGATCACCACAACTATGCATGGATCTATTTTAGCTTTATCAGGTTTCATTAATTATTGTGTACACACGTATACTACACAATATACACATGTATACCTTCATGTTTTGCACTGGCCAAAGACGAAGAGCTTATGATAACCTAAGAGTCTCCAAGACTCCAGGACTTTTGGAGCTTCTGATAACTCCAGTACACACGCGGGTCAGAGTGGGGAACAAGAAGGCGGAGAGGACGCCACACCAGAGTTCCCACGGGGTCACCTGACCTTAAGTCCAAAGTGTGTGTGTGTGGGGGGGGCAATAATTTCCCGCGGCAGGCCCTGGGCCGCGGCACCGCCTGAGTCCGGAGAAAGGGAGGCAGTTAGCATTTCCTCTCTGGCCTGTGCCTTCCGGAACGGCGTCCGCCACCGGGGCAGGGCCGCTCGCCCAGCTCCGCAGCTCGGCTCTTCCACTCCCTTCCGCGAGAAGCGCCGCCGCCGGGGAATCCTCCGGGCTCCTAGTCCCGCCCTGCAGGCAAATACCTTGGGGTTGTGTAGTCTGGAAGCTGCTTGCAGCAATATAGAACCCAGTTCAACTTTCCCTGTCAGTTTCCAAAAGGCCACAGGGGCCGCTGGGACCATCGCTGGAAACCCCCGTGACTGGGCCTCGAAACACTGGCCGGGGAGCCACCGTCCCCCTCCCCGAGCAGGGGGATAGTCTGTCCCTCCAAATCAGGTTTTTTTTCTCTTTGAGGAAAAGAGAAAGCAAGTTAATTAGATTACACTCTGGCCAAGTTGATGGAAAACGCGAAAGCAAGGGCTTATCCCTGGAGGGCGCGTTATCTGCCCTTAACTGCAAACCGGGGGACGTTCCCTCGTAGCTCCGGCCGCCGCGGGCCTTAGAGGCTTATCCACCTCGACAAGTGGGGCAGGGAGGGCGGAGGGGCAGCCCTTTGCAGAGTGCTCCGCTGAATGGCTAGGAACCCCGAGGCCCGGAGAACCAGGCAGGAGTCCAAGCTCCGGCCGGGGCAGGGAATCCCTGGATGGCGAAGGGTGGGGATCCCGGGCTTACAGTGGGCGGGTGGAGGGGAGACGGGAATTCGGGCTGGGATGGTGGGAAAGGGCACGAATTCCTCCTGTACCCCTGACCCCCCCAGTTAGAAGCGCACCTCAGCCCGAAGACACACTCGAGCCCCCCGTAATTCTAGGGATCAGGAGAGGCGAGGCCCTCCGCCCGCAGCCGCCGGGGCCGGGGGGACCCACGACCAAGGGGGCCTCCTCTCCGGCTGCCCGCGCCCTTCCCCGCCCTGGACGCGGACGGCGCGCGGCCGCCGGGTGTGAACGGCGGCGGCTTCTGCGGTCTGGACGGCGGCCCGCTGGAAACTCAGCCTCAACTTGATCCCGAGCGCGTCTAACTGAGGTCATGGGAAGCCAGAGGGCGGAGGCGCCGGCGATGGGAGCTCGGACTGAGGCCTGAGGTGCGGAGGGAGGAAGGAAGGAAGCCGGACACCAGGGAACTCCTGGCCCGGTCCAATAGCAGTGTCAGCGGGGGTCTCCGGGGGCTCCGCCAGTCACGCCTGGCATCCGCGGAGCTGACCCGCCAAGGAGGAAATCGGGCTTAGCACCTCCGCAGACTCCACCTAGACTCGGGCCAGCTGCGCCGGGAAACGGGCCCCCCACGTACAGACATCCCCCTGCTCCAGCCGGAACCCCACCCTGCGCTCCCAGCGCCTCGGGGCCTGCTTGTTCGGCCTCAAGTCCCAAGCCATACGTCTCACGCCCACGGCCCCCAAGATCGGCCCTGCAGCTGCCTTCCCTTCCTTCCACCTTCCTCCCGCCCGCAAAGCCGCCCTGGGCCAAATGTGCCGTTTCCAACCTGTTATCATATCCTAGACAAGATTTCTCCAAAATATTTCCTGAATCCTACTGCCAAGGGCCCTAGTTCCCGCCCCTCCACCTCCCATCTGGATGCCTGCAGACTTCTCCCTGGGTTGCTAGTCACTGGCCTCCTCCCTCCCTAATCCATTTTCCACACTGCTTTCCCCAAGAGCTTGTTAAAACACACATGGACCTCGCCTGTTGTAAACCTCATGTTTCCTCCGTTAAGCAGGCTAAGGGGGATTGGGCTGGGGAATAAAGGCTGTAGGGACATTATCTCACATTTATTAAGCACTTACTGTGTCATTTGTTGAACACTTCAAGTAGATTTTCTCATTTGATCTGCCCAACAATCCTTCCTGGCAGGTGTTATTTTTACCTCTGTTTTACAGAAGAAACTGAGGTACGAGGGTCTTGTAGCTTGTGAGTAACAGGGCTGATCCAGAGCCAACTAGAATTATTCCCACTCCTGAGTCTCTTTCTTAACCACTGCAGTGCACTTTTGCTGGAAGCTGTGAACTTCCTCACAGGGATGGAATGACCCACAGCACCAGCTATGGCCTGGAGGCCACATGGCAGTGACTGTTAACAGAAATTCTAAGTGCATCAAACAGGTGGATATCAGGTTCAGTTTGATCTGGAATGCCACAGAGGCCCCCTTGCTCATCCACCTGTCTTTAAAGTTAGGAGGTTTGAGTGTCTAGAGATAGACAATCTAGAACAGTCTCTACATTGGGCTCTTCAGACTTGGCTGTCAGCAGTCCCGGATGTCCATCAGGTGAGAGAGTGAATACAAAGCAAGAATCACTTTCTCTTTCTCCAGATGGATTTTTCTTTTTCTGAAGAAAGATGTCTTAGTGTCAGCACTTATCTGCTGTCTAAATCTCAGATGTACTTAATAACTTTACATCTATTTTCTTAAGCACTAATGGCTTCCCAGAAGTGAACTTAAACAACCATATATAAGGTTGGTACTAATTATTGCTCCAGAAACCAAAAATGATTCTATTCCTGTGTCTGGAAATAGTCTAGTTACTTCACAAGGGCAAAGCAGCTTGCATCATGTAACCCCAAAGCTTTCCTTGAACTGTCCAGCAGTCCCTTTCCCCACCCTTTGGGGGAAACACTGTTGCCCAGGAAAGAGGTAATGGTACATAGCAGAGGGGATGAAGGGAAGTCAGGGACATAGACTCTTTAAGATCTGACTGATCAGTCTCAATATGTTCAAGAAAGAACTCATGTATTTCCTAGATGGAATATGGTGGCCCACGAAATCACTCAGGGAATCATTACCTCTTCCTTGAATGGTCAGCTCCTTTCCTTGAATCCTGTGCTGCTGGCTGTCCTTGTACCTCTCTAACAATCTCTTCTTGGTCTTGTTGTAGGATTTTGCTTCTTAGCTTGTCCCTTGGGTTTCCTAGGATGTTATCCCCAATCTAGGGTTAATCTCACACAACATGATTTTCTAGGGTCCCCTTCATTCACTGTTATGCTTCTAACAAAACTGTTTGTAGGTAGTCGAAAAGCTTCATCACCACCCAACCTCTCATCCGAGTTTGAGATACACCCTATTGCTTTGGTATGACCATATTCCCTTAGGTGACCACTGGGCATGTCACATTCATTGCGTCCAAAGTGGAAGTCTTCATCTTCACCTCTACACTCATCCTTCTCCTGTATTTAACTCTTAACTCGGTTAATGACAATAGCATCAATCACTGACCTGAGCACCATCTTTTTTATTTGAAGGCTTCTGTATCTCTCACCCACTGTAATAATTCAAGAATTCTAGATTTTACAATATTCCTTAACTCTACTACCTGCTTTCCATTTTTCTACCACCTGACTTGATGCCTGAACCATTGCAGTAACTTCAAGTCTTTCACTTCCTAGGTCTTCTAGAGAAATCTGCTGTATCAAATAGAACTCTTTTGTTGAAACTATTGAACTGGCTTAAGCAAAAAGGAAAGTTATTGATGACAGGCTGGTTTCAGGTGTGGAGATGCTCAAAGGACACTAGAGTCAATGTGTCCAGCTGGCCACTCAGGTCTGCTGTCCTCCAGCTTTGGTTGGGTTCATTCTCAGGATGTGCTGCAATAGCCCAAATAGCAGCAGAAGCTCCTCTCATGTACTTCCAATGACAAGTCCTATAGAAAAGAGGCAGTTACCCCAGAGCTAAAGAGAGCAGCCTCTCTGCATCTCATGAAGTGCTGGAGAGGTAGAACTGGGACTGTCACCAGGAGCAGCACAAAGGAACCCTAAACAACCAGAACACATCCAAAGCCTATCACACATCTGATCCTGTTATTCTTCTGCACAAAATTCCCCAAGTCAAATTTTTCCAATTGAAATGTTGTCAAGATGATTTGAATCTTGTTGAAATATGCAGTCTTTATTGTTTGTTTGTTTGTTCGTTTGAGACGGAGCCTCAAGCTATCCCCCTGGGTAGAGTGCCATGGCATCACAGCTCACAGCAACCTCCAACTCCTGGGCTCAAGCGAGTCTCCTGCCTCCACCTCCCAAGTAGCTGGGACCACAGGTGCCCACCACAACGCC
>CAUYQV010153300.1:0-11234 GCA_963574575.1 Galagoides demidoff
GGGCGCCTGTGGTCCCAGCTACTTGGGAGGCGGAGGCAGGAGACTCGCTTGAGCCCAGGAGTTGGAGGTTGCTATGAGCTGTGATGCCATGGCACTCTACCCAGGGGTATAGCTTGAGGCTCCATCTCAAAAAAAAAAAAATTATTATAGCCATGTACATGTATTATATTACATATAATAGCCATGTACCTACCTCCCAGATCTGCACTCTGAGCTCAGCTGGGTCATCTTCTAGTGGAGTCATTGGACACTTATTGCTGAGTTGATGAGGGCTTGGACAGCTGGGCTGCAGATAAGGCTGTGTTGCTCTCTCCTTCCAGATAATTTGGGTTTCCCCTTACCACACAGCCTCCTCACCCTATCTCTCTAGTGGGATTTTTTTCCATGGTGGTTCAGGACTCTCAAACTCAAAGATCATATCTACCAGGGCTTTTTGAGGTATAGGTCTAGAACATGCATAACTTCTTTCTGGTATCTTCCCTAGATAAAGAAAATGACAGTTTTCAAATTAAAACTCATTATTATCATTTTTTTTATCCTTAAGAATGACCATAGGTAGGCAGGCTTACCAAGTGTTAGGGATAATGTGGAACAGCAAGAATTATTGAAAAATGCTGGTGAATGTATGAACTGGCACCTGATTTTGTAGGTCAATCAGCCAGCATCTATTTAAAGTTTAAAAGGCATATAGTTTCCAAGATAGCAATTTAACTATTACATGATATGATTTAGAAAAGTCTTGCATAGTTACACAAGGACAAAAGCGTAAAGATATTCACAGTAGCTTTGTTTACAATAGCAAAAACTTGAAAGCAATCTAAACATATCGACGTGAGAATGGACTGTGGTAAAGGCATAAAATGGAAAATTATACACCAATGAGAATAAAAGAACTAGAGCCACATGTATCAATCTGGAAAAAATAATTTTAAAGTGTTGGGGAAAAGAAGTTTCCAGGACATATGTAGTATGTGATACTAAATTATGCAAAATTATACTATGTGCTATTTAGCCTTACACAGTTAAGTGGTAAACATATGAAAGTATATAGTAGATTAAACCACAAATTTAGGATAGTGGTTACCTTGAGGCACAATCTAATGTAGCGAAATCATGTCACCGCACATAAAAAGGCTTCATCTTTATTTGTAATGCTTACTTTGTTGGGCTGCTTAGTAGAGACAAAAAAAAAAAAAAGATTAGTATTATTTTTATATTTTGGGGGTGTGTGCAGTTAGCAAATAAGTAAGCAAAATGAATAAAACACCCGAAGCTAACCACCAGATAAGGACAAAATGTATTGAACAGAACATTGCCTACAGTGATTATGTTGGCTTAGTGAGACCTTAGAAAGACATATCTTAGAATCTTAGAAGAATCAATAAACAGTCTTTCAAAAATAAATGGAGAAAATGTTAGTCACTATTCATGAATCTTTCCCTATTTCTACTAAAATGCCAGAAGCTTTTTCTAAAGAAGACAATCAAACAGCTTATCAAAGAATATTTACCTGTAAGTTTCTGTATTTTATCGATTAAAATAATCTTTTTCTATCCATAATAAAATTAAATTCATAGCAAGAGCTTGACCTTTCCTATTTTATCTAAGACCAACCTGGTATATAACAATATGAGTATTTACAAATTGCGTACCTTATTAACACAAAAAAAGATATGTGTGCTAGGGTATCAATTATCTTCTCTCCAAAACTGTGGAATGGAAATGTTTCCAAGCTAGAATATAAAGCTATTTCTCATTGAGAATGGACCCCCTGGAGCAGGCATGATTCATTTTCTTCATTCCACTGAAGGGTTATTTGATACAAATAAGAATCTGATACATAATGAGATAAAGTGTCTAAAATAAATCCAGACCACAGCCAACAGAATAGATTATTACTGTGGCATGCTTTAAGAACATGGGCTCTTTGTGTTTAGAGAGAAAGTGTGAAGAGAAATATGTAATTATGATCTAAGTACATTAAAGTGATGATCTAACACAATTCCTGCAGTCTATTCTGACATAGACATTAAGTAGGAAGAACCATCAAGAACTTCTAATGAATATGATGGAAAGCCACATATTTTTAAAAAACACACAATTTGTGTACATATGTACATAAGAGGAAAATGAAGAAATATGAACTTTTTATCAAACCTATAAAACTGTGCATGAGAACATAATTTCAGAATTTCTATTTCATTCTTCCTAAAACTCCCTAGAAGATAGGTGATCTAAAAATAACCTACACAATTAACTCCTCATTCTTCAAAATGGAGTTTAGGCAAAACCACCTCCGTGGAAAGCTTTCTCTGGCCATCTCCTTTCCAGTGGCTGACATAGAGGACTCTCTCCTCAGCTTCATGCCCCAGGAGCTCCTTCACTGTGGCATGGGCCTTCCTCCCCAGACCTGTGCCTATCTCCCCTTTAGGCCTGGGTACCTGAGGTCTGGTCTCTGTCAGCATCCTCAACCCAGCATCAGGCTTGGCACTTGGTATTCACTCAGAAAATGTTTGTTAATCAAAATTTTTTCTGATATACCATATTTCGCTGTGTGTAATCTATACATTTTTCCCCAATTTCTTAAGAGAAAAATTGGGATGTACACTATACATGAGTAGTAGAAATTCCATATCTACCCATATTTTTTTAAATTCTTTTATTTATGCATTAAGAGTATAATTCTAGAAAGTAATAACAATATCCATATGCAAAATAATACCCTGGAATACTTTAATAGTGCCCCTCCCCAGCTGCCCCCTCACCAGACAGACACCATCCTGCTGGGCTCTCCAGCCTGCCTGGCCAATCACGCTGGACACTGCCATTGCCATCCTGGAAACAGGCACACTGCCCATGGTGACAACAGTTAACCTGGGGACCTTAGAGAAACAAGGATGAAAGTGACTACACGGTGGTGCCTCCTTGTCTCAGAAAGGCATAAGGTGTGGTGTCTGCTGCTGTGCAGAAGCTGGGAGTGAGCCCAGGCAGCATGTGAGGGTAAGCACCACACCTCCCCCACTGTCCCCTCAGCCCACCCTCACCCCCACGTCCTCTCCTGTATCTACCCATGTCTGTTGGTAGGAACATGGCCACAGCCACTCTGCTGAGAACCCCGGACAGCTTATTCCCTGGGAAACTGGTGTGAAGGGCCAGGGCTGGCCTTGCCTGCCCAAGGCTCCTGACAGTAGACCCCTGCCTTTTCTGAACTGCCTTGACTCTCACACAGCCAGCCCCACTCCAAGGGCCCTGGGCCACCACACTGAGGAGGAAGGTTCCCAAACTGGGATCTGGGAGACCTGGGTTCTAAGACCTGGTTCTACTACTAGCCCACTGTTGTGACCTTGGACCTCCATCCCCAAGAAGTTTCTCTCTATGAGGCTACCTGGCAGTGAAGCACAAAAGCTCAGGGGCACCTGAGCCCAAAGAACGTTAGTCTTGAGCCTCTGATTTATCCGAACCCCCAAGGTGCCGAGTTGGTAAAATTTGTGAACTTCCCAGTAGGAAGAGCCATCTAGGATGCTTGTTAATGGAGTGACTGCCCAGGCCCTTCTCCTGGAGAGTTGATTCAGTGTATTTCAGTGTGGTTCAGAAATGTCATTTTAGGCTAGCTGCCTGTAGCTCAAGTGGCTAAGGCACCAGACAGACACATACACTAGAGTTGGCAGGTTCGAATCCAGCCCGGGCCTGCCAAATAACAATGACAACTACAACCAAAAATAGCCAGGCATTGTGGCAGGTACCTATAGTCTCAGCTACTTGGGAGGCTGAGGCAAGAGAATCGCTTAAGCCCAGGAGTTGGAGGTTGCTGTGAGCTGTGATGCCACAGCACTCTATCCAGGGAAACAGCTTGAAACTCTGTCTCAAAAAAAAAAAAGAAAAGAAAAAAAATGTCATTTTAACCAGTCCCTGGGTGAGATGTAGGATTTGCAAGTTTGCGAAAGGCTGGTGTCACTTATTCTTACGTCACTAAGTGCCCAAGGTCTTATGGCTCAAGGAGGTCAAGATCACTTACATTTACAGAAACATTAGTGCAGAGCACACCACCTGCTGCCTAGACTCACTCCTGGCTTCTCCATGGCAGCCAGCTCTGAGCCTGGCGCCTCTCCTGAGGAGTCACCGCTGCATGGCCACTTCTGCCTCCTGTAAAAAATTAAAATTAAAGATTTTTCTTTCCTGAAAGTTTGGGCCAAAAACATGGGTGCACATTATAAATGGAAGTGCATTATACACAGCAAAATGCAGTATCCTGGAACTTTGTGAACCTTCCTACACATATCAAAGACCTTATTCTGTCCTTGGAAGGTCACTTTTTTCCTATGAAAAAAGTGTTTCAAGCAAGGAGTAAGGAGAAAGTCACCCAACCTCCCAACTGTCCTGACTCTGCATTTTCATTTCGCTCTCTTCCTGCTTCTGTAGCTGAGGATTCCTGCCACATCACCACAGACAACATTGCCAAAACAAACACCGGCCACTTCGCCACTTCCCAGAACATGGTGTTTAAAATGTGAAGTTGGTGGAAGGTGCCGATGATATAAGCCTACCTTAATGCATATCTTAGCAACAGAGAAACTATTTTATCCAACATTCATTACAATTTTATCTTGGGTAATATTTGATATAATTTTCATAATACACTTGGATTCTTGTCACCAGTTTGTAGAGATATACAATGAAACTCTCATCTCAAAAACTGGAATAAGGAATTGAATCATGTATTGGACAAAAAGAAGTGACAGATGGTATTATAGATCATGCTGATATTTACACAATAAGCATTAAATACATTTCTCTAGATAAATGAGGTTATTTGCAGGTATGATGCACCTAACCCTGAAATAATGGTTCATTTTAGGTTTGAGCATCACACAGCTATTTTAAAGGCTGCAGCTGTCAGAATGAAACTGATGTGATACTGAAATTTAAAACATATCAAAAAAGAACTCCAAGTACACCCAGAAATGTGTGAACACAAAGTGAACATAAAACCAAAGCTTGTATTTCCCTGTTGGTAAAAGGGGATAAAATTAATACTTGAACTTCAAAGGGAACTGAGGGTAAAGAATTTCAATTCATAATGTAAGTCATTTATGAAATATCCCAAGAATAAAGAACTCCACCCATGTATAAAAAGCCTAAAAGACAGTTGAGAATTTACAGTAATCTCTGTAATCAATATGATTTACTTTAATTATTAGAGAAATCTCTCTAGT
Organism: Galagoides demidoff; assembly: GCA_963574575.1. Taxonomy (NCBI): domain Eukaryota; kingdom Metazoa; phylum Chordata; class Mammalia; order Primates; family Galagidae; genus Galagoides; species Galagoides demidoff. The sequence goes on from CAUYQV010153300.1 coordinate 5,214, forward strand.
ATGTCCATGATTGATCCTATAGAATCACTTCTATTTGCCTTGTATTTGAAAACCCATCCTTAAGAAAAGCTAACAGAAATGAAAATAATCTTTTCATTATACATTTTATTATCCAAGTCATTTCTCACCTCTGCTTTCAGTTATATCTCTTCATGGAGGAAGTACATTTTGATTTGCTAAAAAAATTGTTGTTCAGCAATTAGCCGTGAAAGGTTTTATTCTCAGTATAAACCAATGACCAATTCACTTTTTTTTTAAACCCCTAGGCCCTCATGTGAGAATTCACTGTTTATGCACCTTGACAGAAACAGACAGTACATTATTCTGAGACACAGCCACACTCTGCCTAGCAACGTTCTAGTCAAGGATAGATGGCATATGTGACAGTGGTCTCAAGATTATAACCAGCTGTCCCCTGGTGATGTCTTGATGACCCTGATCTTGTGTAGGCTTAGGCTAATGTGTGTGTTTGTGTCTTAGTTTTTAACAAAAGTTTAAAAAGCTAAAAAAGTAAAAATAAAAAGCTTATAGAATTAGGATGCAAAGAAAATTATTTATGTATAGCTGTATAATATATTACATATATACATATATTATTATATTATGTATTTGAAGCTAAGTGCTATTACAATACAGTCAAAAACTTTTTAAAAACTTAAGGATGTGTAAATTAAAAAGATTACAGCAAGTCAGGGTTAATTTATTATTAAAGAAAGAAAAATATTTTTTCCATACATTTTGATAAATTTAGAGAGCCAAAACGTACAGTGTTGATGGTCTATAGTAATGTATGATAACGTGCAGGCCTTCAAATTCACGCACCACTTGCTCACTGACTCACCAAGAGCAACTTACGCTCCTGTAAGGTCAGTTCATGTTAATTACCCTATAACTGTGCATCTCTCTTTGATCTTTTCTATCATGTTTTCACTGTACCTTCTCTTGTGCAGATAAGTGTATGTAAAGACTCACCACTGTGGGCTGATCACACAGCCAGTGTGTAGAAGGCTGTACATGGAGGTTTGCTTCACCACACTCTGTAAGATCCACTCAGTGACAAAAGGGCCTGATGACACATATTCCTTAACACACATGCCCTTGTGTTATACAAACAAGGGACACACACAACTATAGTGAGTTTTATTACATTCCTTAAGATTTCTGGATTTCAGGAACAGTTTTCCTTGACATAAGGTTCATTTTAGAGCTTCATTCAGTGCCTCCTCTGAGACTATTCTGCCCTCGGACTCATCCCAAACTGAAGAACAGAATGGGCCACTCTATCATTCATCAATCACTTACTGCTACATAAAAGTTAATCATGCTTTCCTTAAAATAAAAGCAAAATGCTAAATTGGAATAAAAGTGCTTCTCTGAATTTGTAAAATATTTTGGCAACACAAATGTATAGGTACCATTATTTTCTTTTAAACATGATTTAAGCTTTACAAAATGTTTATAAATGTATTGGTGATTAATATCTTCAGAACAAAAAATATTATACAAATGCCCACTTACATGTTGCCAAAGAACAAAAAACTTCATGTTTTCTCCCTGGTTATTCTACTTAAACACATGAACATCTCATTTGACTTAACTTCATGTCTCTGAGTCACACTTTGTTAATTCTCACAATATTTCAAATTTTTAAAATTGTTTTATCTGTTATGATGATCTGTGATCAGTGATCTTTTGTGTTAGTATTGAGACGGTTGCGGGACCTCACAGGCCTCACCCACATTAGACACAAACAACTGATGACTGTTATCTGTTGGGACTGCTCCATGAACCAGGTCCTGCCTCTCCCCCTCCTCAGGCCTCACTACACCCTGAGATGCAACAACACTGAAATCAGGCCAGTTAATAGTCCCATGAGGACCTTTCAGTGTTCAAGTGAATGGAAGAGTTGTACTCTCCCTTCCAGTCAAAAGCTGGACATGATCAAGCTGAGTGAAGGAGGCGTGTCAAAAGCTGAGACAGGACGAAAGCTGGCGCCTGTGCCAGTCAGTCAAGCTACGAATGCAAAGAACAACTTCTTGAAGGAAGTAAAAAGTGCTGCTCCAGCAAACACAGGAAAGTAAAGCAAAAGAGCTCGCTGAGGTGGAGAAAGTTTTAGTGTTCTGGATGCAAGATCAAATTAGCCATAACAGTCCCGTAAGCCAGTGGTTTTCAATCTTTTTTTATCTCATGGCACACTTGAACCTATAGTTAAACTTCCACAGCACAGTTAAATTATAATAATAGATTAAAAAAAAAGAATATACTTACTGTGTTTTGAACTTCTTTTGAAAATAATTTAGTTAATAATCTTTAAAATTTTCACAGCACACCTGAGATCCTCTCATGGTACACTGGTTGGAAATCACTGCCTTAGCAAGGCCCTAACTCTCCTCAAATCTGTGAAGCTGAGAGAGGTGAGGAAGCTTCAAAGGAAAGTCTGAAGCTAGCAGAGGCTCACAAGGTTTACAGGAAGAAGCCGTCTCTGTAACAAACAGCAAAGTGAAGCAGCAGATGCTGATGGGGACACTGCAGAGAGCCACCCAGAAGACGCCTCTGAGATGATCAGCCAAGGTGGCTGCACTCCCAGGAGACTGTCAGTGCTGACAAAATGGCCTTCTGTGAGAAAAGGTGCTGTCCAGGACTCATAGCCAGAGAGGCTGACTCTCTTGTTAGGAGCTCATGTAGTTGGTGACTTGGAGCGATTAAGTACAAAGGACAAAACAATTCTGGAAAATTCAACAGCAATATCTGAAACAGGCAAGTAGGCAGGGAAATTACAAACCACAAACCATCCACTTCTACATTTTTAAAACATAAAAAAATCAGATACTGCCCTCAAATATGATTGGTTTGCATTATTTAATGCTTTAAAAATGGATATTTTATATTCTGATTATTTTTTAAAAATCTAAACACTAGTTAGGTGGCCCTATGGCAATGATTCTCAAAGTACAGACCCTGAGCCAGCCACAAACAGCTTCAACTGGGAACTTGTTACAGATGAAGAAACCATCTTAATGAAAAGCAAACATGAACCCTTAAATAAAATACAAACTCCAACCAGAAGTTTATTCCCTTTTTCCTACTTCCTCACAGCTACTGACACTTGCCCAGTAGCTCCTCTCCTCACAGCTTCTTACTGCCAAGTCTCGTAGCCCCTGTCGCAAGGCACGACTTCCCTTAGTTGTTTCTGTGAGGTCACACCTCTTATGTTAAGAAACTTCAAGGTTCCATATGAAATAGTTTCCAGATCCTGGATTCCGATGGGTCTTCTGCTGCCAGCCAGTCTGAAAACCACTCCAAGAAACTAACTCAATGCACAAGAAAGCAGCTTTCACATCCTTAGCATTTCATCCTCCACACTCCAACCAGTTGGCAACCCAGCCCCTCAGTCCCTTACCCATCAAAATTCCCTTTAAAATCCCAGCCCAGGAGCCCTCAGGGAGGTGAGTTTGAGTTCTCCCCTACCTCCTTCTCTGGTGGCCATCTGGCTATTGATCTTTCGTGGCAGCTGCACCCACCATTTGTGTGTACTGGTCTGTTACAGCTTAATGGGTGCAAATCTAGCTGTTTCTTCCCAACCAGGTTCAACTGTCCCCTACCCAAAGGAAGCCAGTGCACTGACACAGCAGGGGACAGGGAAGGCAGAGCTCAGGGCCCCAGGGGCAGAGCTGGGGGCTCTCCAATCCCCCTCCCTGGGAATTAGGGGACCAAGGGTTTTAAAGATGGTTTGGCAGACAAAGGGCTAGAGAATTGGGTATGCTGGAATGAATAGGGGCAGCAAACAAAAATCCTTCTTCTTGGGCAGATTTAGTACCTAGGTAGGTCGCAGAATACGTTGAGTCAGTTTCTAAGCCCGGCCACTGGTCCAGCTGCATCAGTTGATCCACTCATAAGCAAAATCTGGAAAATATCCCAAAAATGAGCTTTAGGTTTTGCGATGGTGATGTTATCTTTAGAAGAGATTAGGAAGTTAGAAATCTTAGACAGCCAGGGATGCTTGCCTCCTAAGCAGTAAGCAACAAGAGGGAGGCAAGTTATGGGATGACGTCCAGTTAACTCCTACCTGAGCCTGTGCTTCCGTAGAAATCAGACCACCGCCACAGTCCTACCTTGCTGCCCTCATGAAATTTATAAGGGTGGTTCTATGGTGAGCCTTGTCCTAGATCTGCTGAATAGCAAATCCTAGGGATAGGGGGAGAGCACTTTGTGTTTTTAGAAACTTTCTAGGTTATTTGGGTGCACACTAAAGTTTGAGAATCACTTATCTAAAGTGGCGAAAGGCAAGGAGTGTGTTAAAATCACCCACTGATTTGTCCATTTGTCTTCTTGATACTGGAATTTTGCTCTTCAGTGGGTCCTTGGTCTTGGGGATTCCAGGAATGAACCCACAGACCACAGATCAGTGGCAAGACAGGATTTTTATTAGAAATTAGAAAGAAATACAGAAGTAAAAAGTACCAGAGCTTCTGGAAGAGGAAAAGACCTAAACTGGGGAGTCTCTACATGGGCTCTTTTATCTAGGGGCATTAGGTCTTTCATGGTAGGTGGAAACCATCTTTTCAAAGTTAGTGAGTGCATTAACAAATGAATGTTCCTCCACTGGGGCAAGGTTATCAGGTCCTTTACAGTTTTTGTCTCTGAGAAGGGATTAGGATGTGTGCTCCAACTCAAGGTGTAACCACCCAAAAAACCATCTCAGGCTGCTTTGTTCATGATCTGGTTAGAGCCCAGAGGGTGTGTTCTGAGCTTCCTGGGCCTAGAGAATGGGGGGCTCCCTGTCCAGCTTTGAGTGGTGGAATCATCTATCATTCTTACTTCTGCCCACTATTCATTTTATCCTCAGGCAATGATTAAGGTACATAAAACATTGTAAAAATTTTAGGATTTTTATATTTTCTTATTTTTTTTAAATAGGGAACTGTCTTTTTCTTTTTTTTATTAAATCATAGCTGTGTCCATTAATGCAATCTCGGGGTACAATGTGCTGGTTTTACATACAATTTGAAATGCTTTCATCAAACTGGTCAACATAACCTTCATGGCATTTTCTTAGTTATTGTGTTAAGGCATTTATATTCTACACCTAGTAAATTTCACATGTACCCTTGTTGAGGCACTGTAGGTGTAGTCCCACCAATTACCCTCCCTCCACCCATCCTCTCCCCTCCCCTCCCCCCCTTTCTCCTTTTTCTTGGGCTATAATTGGGTTATAGCTTTCATAAGAAAGCTATAAATTGCCTTCATAGTAAGACTGAGTACATTGGATACTTTTTCTTCCATTCTTGAGATACTTCACTAAGAAGAATATATTCCAGCTCCATCCATGTAAACATGAAAGAGGTAAAGTCTCCATCTTTCTTTACGGCTGCATAATACTCCATGGTCTACCTATACCACAATTTATTAATGCATTCATGGGTCAATGGGAGCTATCTCTTATTCTTAGCCATGCTTATTATTTCTCATCCTGACATTGCTACCCCTGCTTCTTTGTGAGTAACACCTTCTTCTTTATTAATCTTTCTGCTTCATGATTTAGATAGGACTCCTGTAAACCATGCATTAGGTGTATTAGGAATTTTTAAAATTCCAGTGTGGGATTTTCTCATATCTGTTTTTCCATTGCCTATGCTTAATTTTTCTCATGTTTTAAAAGTCCCATTCTGTCTCATATTTTCAAATTTACTAATCTCTTTTTTCTTATATATGTTTGAAAATTACGTTGTTATTATTATATTGTTACCCTTTATAAGTTAGAATATGTAATGCTATCTTCTTTCCAATAAATATAAAATATTTAATTAAAAAGAGAAACCATAGGTATTTATTTAATCATGCTCTAATTGTTACCAGTTCTGGTGCTTCTAATATTTGTGCTTATTGACAGTAAAGTCTAACATATTTCATGTTTTCTCATCATTTGTTTTTCATAGAAATGTTGATATTTTTCTCTATTTCTCTGTGTTAATAGTCTTTTTTCTGAATTGAATGAGTTCTTTACATTAAGCAAATTTATTC
>CAUYQV010153301.1:0-12556 GCA_963574575.1 Galagoides demidoff
TGCACTTTATTTTTTTTTTTTTTTGAGACAGAGCCTCAAGCTATCCCCCTAGGTAGAGTGCCATGGCATCACAGCTCACAGCAACCGCCAACTCCTGGGCTCAAGCAAGTCTCCTGCCTCAGCCTCCCAAGTAGCTGGGACCACAGGCACCCGCCACGATGCCCGGCCATTTTTTGGTTGCAGACATCATTGTTGTTTGGCGGGCCCGGGCTGGGGATTCGAACCCGCCACCTTAGGTGTACGTGGCTGGCGCCTTAGCCCATTGAGCCACAGGCGCCAAGCCAAATCTGCATTTTAGAAAGCTAACTGTAGCATGACACAAAAAGGTGACTTAGAAAAGAAGGGAAAAAACAAGAGGCTATGCTGGTATTTTTCAACCTTTTTTAATCTCACAGCACGCTTGAACCTACAGTTAAACTTCTACCGCACACTTAAATTATATTGATTTTAAAAAGAGAGTAAAAGAAAGAATATGCTTACTATGCTTTGAACTTCTTTCAAAAGTAATTGAATTAATGATCTTTAAAAACTGTCATGGCACACCTAAGATCCTATCAAGGCACACGGGGCGACAATCACTGGGCTATCCCCAGGTAAAAGACATAAATGAAAACAGAACCCGCTGTAGGCAAAGTAGGAGGAGGTTGGATAAAAGAGAGATTTGGAGGGTAGAACCCACGACTTACTACTATCCAGCTTCGGATCAGGTGCTGGGAGAAAGGAAGAGACAGCTCCCCGAGCTTCTGGTCTGAGCTACCGAGAAGCTCGTGGTATCCTTAGATGAGGTTGACAGGGGCAGAGGCAGGTGTGGGGGAAAGAACAATAACTTCTTCTTCCTAGAGTGATTTTGAGGGACCCCGAGGATGTTCAAGAGCCAGTATCCAGTGCACAGGGGCAACACTGGGAAGAATCTGGAATCAAAGTTATGGCCTGGGGGTATCATTAGGAAGAAGATGGTCACTGAGACTACTAAAGTGCGTTAAGATTCCCATGGACGCGTATAAACAGTGAGAAGTTAGGGCTCAAGATGAAAAAGGGAAACAAGAGTCTACTTTCTGGCTCCGTGCCCATAGCACAGTGGTTACAGTGTCAGCCACATGCACTGAGGCTGGCAGGTTTGTACCCGGCCCAGGCCAGCTAAACAACAATGACAACTGCAACGAAAAATAGCTGGGTGTTGTGGTGGGCGCCTGCAGTCCCAGTTACTTGGGAGGCTGAGGCAAGAGAATCACTTAAACCCAAGAGTTGGAGGTTGTTGTGAGTTATGACGCCACAGCACTCTACCAAGGGCGACATAATAAGACTCTATCTCAAAAAAAAAAAAAAAAAAAGAGCCTACTTTCCCTGTCATGCCTGCAAAGACATCAAGAAGATGCCTTGTCTTCTGTTGCTGGTTTTGTTCAAAAAAGGTTGCCAGCAGATTTATTTGAAGAGTAAGAGATTAGAAACAAACCTGTGAGGTAGGGGGATGAGGGGGCAGCGAGTGGGGAAGTGGAAGGGCTTTGGGGGACCACAGTGTATGGCCCACTTCGTGGGGGCAGGACACAATTATAAGAGAGACATTACCTAACAAAGGCAATCAGTGTAACCTAATTCTTTGAACCCTCAAGGAATCTCAAATAATAAAAAAAAGAAAACAAACACGCAAAAGGTGATGCTGTAACTAGGAACAAATGTACAGTTTGCAGAGTACAATAGCAGAATATAACAGAGGCAATTTATACAGAATTTGGTATCAAGAAAGCAAGGTGCACGACTTAGCTGCCTTTGAAATTCTCATATTGCTCACAGGGGCCTTAGTCTGCTCTTTCAAGTCAAGGGTGGATGGGTCAGATTCCATATACTGCCTGAGGCTCACCCACAGCCATTCAAATACACATCGGGTTCAGGACCACCCCAGTCAATAACACACTATACAAATTGGTACCGTGCCCTCTGGACCATCCCAAGGCCCCCAAATGGCTGAGGCGCACACAGGCCAAAAAATTTCATCCAGTTGTGTATACCGAGTATTAAGAAATGTAGACAAAGGATCAATAGGCTAAATGCCAGGAGATCCAGATCTTATTACACTCTTTTCTTCCACCAGACAAGTTCATTATATTTTCCCACATCTCTGTATGGACAAATGGGAAAGAGATTTTAAAAACAGAGAGTGTACAACATAGGAGGATATTGCCTGAGAGCTAGAAGCCACATCACACACATGCTCCTGTATATTTAGGGACCAAATAAGTCCATGAACTTGAACTCTATCACTTTCAGGGAGAGAAGAGTCTTTGATGATAAACCTTGAGAGTCATTTACAAGAATCCCTGCCTTCATGTGCAGGAATTACGGGATAACTCAGGTTTTCCTTGTGTCTAAAATCTTCCAATTCTGTTTATACCTTTTTTTAGACTTTCAGGTAAGAGACTTAAAATATGACCCAGAATCCTCCTTCCTCAGGCTCTCTTGCCCACCTACAGTGAATATCGTCCTTCTCCAAAAGTAAGTCACCACCTTCTCATCGGCCTTCCATACAGGTGGCTGTCTGGGACTCAATAAATGACTCCAGAGTGAAAGAACAGCAGGACATTAGACAGAGGAAAAGACCTTTACATGACGCATTTTAAAAATAAAGTTTTAAGTCTCTTTTTTTTTTGAGACGTTGCCTCAAGCTATCCCCCTGGGTAGAGTGCCATGGCATCACAGCTCACAGCAACCTCCAACTCCTGGGCTCAGGCGAGTCTCCTGACTCAGCCTCCCCAAGTAGCTGGGACCACAGGCGCCCACCACAGCGCCCGGCCATTTTTTGGTTGCAGCCATCATTGTTGTTTTGGCGGGCCCGGGCTGGATTTGAACCTGCCACCTTAGGTATATGTGGCTGGCGCCTTAGCCGATTGAGCCACAGGCACCAAGCCTGATATGAGGACAATTAATGACCTAATAATGACCTTGAAACTAGAGTTTCTATGAGCTAAAAGAAAAAAGTTTATGTTTCTAATGCTTGTACTTTAACAAGGTGCTCCCTGTGTCAAAGGATTAACCTTTTTTTTTTTTTTTTTTTGAGACAGAACCTCGAGCTGTCACCCTGGGTAGAGTGCTGTGGCATCACAGCTCACAGTAAACTCCCACTCCTGGGCTCAAGCGAGTCTCTTGCCTCAGCCTCTAAAATAGCTGGGACTACAGGTGCCCGCCACAACACCCAGCTATTTTTTGGTTGCAGCTGTCATTGTTGTTTGGTGGGCCCGGGCTGGATTCGAACCCGCCAGCTCTGGTGTATGTGACTGGCACCTTAGCCACTTGAGCTACAGGTGCTGAGCTGGATTAACATTTTAAAGGGAGAAAAATCGCTTTTCATATTTGGCTATTTCGGCAACTAGCTACATATTCCTACTTTATTGACCCTTTTCTCAACCCCAGAGCAGAGAAAGTTGAGTTTTGTTCTCCGAGATGTCTAGATTATAATGCTGAAGTTCTCAAGCAAAACCTGCCAGCAATGCCAGATGTCTTGTCAAGGTAAAGACAGGAAGATTTTTTTTTTCTTTTCTATCTGTCAAGAAAATATAGGCATGTGCTTATTACTTTTAAAAATTTTTCTTTTCAAGAAAAGAAAGAGTGATACTTATTCCACTGGCAGCTTAACAAATAATCTCAGGTCCTCTGCAAGGCTTCAAAACGGATGATTAGACGGCAACAAGCTGCCAGACCCCACAGGAGATTGACAGTCCCCAATCAAGCCTTCCAAAGACGTATGCCTCAACATCATCAAAAGTGATTCCCTGGGTCACTTCTAACTTCCTCCGAACTCTGAGCCTTTCCATACTGGAGCTGGAAAGAAGAGCCGATCCAGGAAAAAGGACGTGGCTATGTCAGCATTCATGAGATGGTCCCCTTAAAAAGTCACTGGAAATAAAGTAAGTCACTGAAATAAAGTAAGGAAGTAAAGACAAATGGTTTTAACTGCTTGGGTGACAATGCAGAGGTGACAGAGAGGAAAAGCAAAGAGATAAGAAGCAGAGCAATAAATACTTTGCAAATCGATGTGCCTGCCTCTGCAGCTTAGTAAATATGGACTAATGGTGATTTTGGCTATGGGAGGTGGGAACTTTGCACCAGAAGGTAATATCCCATAGGCAGGACTAAAAGCACAGGGCTGTGAAGGAGAGGAGAGAATGGGTTCGTGGTTCATGGAGGAGAGAAATGGAGGTAAGATCAGTGAGGGTGGGGACCAGAATAAAGCAGGAGATACCTCCAAGGGAAGCTCACGACCAGGGGCCGCCGAGCACCCTCCTAGGCTGCAGTGGCCCCCCCAGGGGTGAAGTCTTGCCGCCGTCCTGAAAGCTCCTGGTTCCAGATAATAAAATCACTCTCCTCTGGGATAAGACCCACAGACCTCCACACACTCAGTGACACGTGTAGAGCCAGGTGACCAAAAGCAAAAGAAAAATCCTGCGTGAAACCCCCCAAAGTCCGTCTTTACAAAGAAGTGATGTGTCAGCTGGGCTTCCAAGTAAAAAAATTCAGAAAATAAAACACCTTCATAGTAGGGGGGCTCATCTCTTTGTGTTTTCAAAGATGACAAAGCAGATTACAGATCCACCATTCCAAGGACCCAGAAGTGCCTGTCATGCTGGGGGCTCGGGATATGCGTGTTTTGAAACCAGCACAAAGTAATCAACTCTCCCTTTAGAGATATTGAAGCATCTCACCTTGTCCTCCTAAGAGACCCTGGGATGGGAAGAAATGTATAGGCTCACTCTGTGTGGTTCTTCTATTTCTCTTGGCTTACATTTTTTTTTTAATGAAATCTTAAGCAGAAACCAAATGATTTTTTCTTTTTACCATATTCATAAATTCTCTATTTCTGTGGGATATCCTGGTCACGCTTGCACATACTTTGATTTTCCATTCCATTGCTTTGGACACAGAAGAATTTCTCCCTTCTCCAGGCAGAAAAGACTCCAGAAAAAAAGACGGGTTGTGCCCTAGTTTTAGGAAGTGCTGAAGTGGCAGGTCACAAAGCAATAAGGAGTCAGCTACCACTTGTGGCCACAGGAAAAAAAAAAAAGGTCAGCCAAACAGAGATACCTGGAGTCTGATCGCAACTTCTGGAGCAATTTAAGCCTCACTCTCCAAATGCCTAAACAATGGCCTCTATTTATACCCAGTTCCAAAGACCTCATTGCATCAGAAGGCACCTTCCTGAATAAGATTGTGGCTAATTCTCCCAGCAGCAGAAATCCACTCCAATGAATAACAAAGCCCCGCTGTGTTATTCATAACGAGGATTAAACCTAGTGGGACAAAGCACACTGTTGCCAGGTCAACTTGGGGTAGGACTGAGTACAGAAAACTTGGGGTTCGCATCTCTCTCCCACTAACCAGAACCCGGCAGTTGGTGGAGACACTCATGTCTTTACATGTGCCTGTCACAATTTCTTCTGTCTGTTAAAGGAGAAATTAGTTAACAAGAAAAGTGCTTTGAGAGACAGCGCTGCATTACATAAATATTACTCGTGTTCTCAGCCCCCTGGCGCAGCGTGAATATATTTCCTTCAAAACAACACACAGTAACTGCTGGGGCTTTGACATGCTGACCTGAGGAAGGGGTCTCAAGGTCTCTCTGACCTCCCCTTCTACCCCTCATTCTGTCTCTCCCAAAGCAGGGAGGAAGCTGTTCTCTGAAGTCCCCTTATCTGCCTAAAATCTGGACCTGTCAAAGAAGAAAACAATTACCTTTGGTCCCATCTCCGAGTTTTCGTTAACTCAACTCATGGCCAGAGAAAGGAGAAAAGACTGAAGTCTGTCAACACACCTGGATAGATTTTTGTCACAAGCCAGCTGGCTCTGGGGGGCCCAACAAACTTTGTCCCAGGCCATTATGTGTGTTCTTCAAACCCACCGAATTCTGAAAATCACTTGCCAGCCCACACAACCACCCCCACTTCCCCATCTCCCTTTCCCCTAAGAAAAACCTATAACCATCTGCCCCCCACTGGGATATTGAGCTCTCTCCCCATACACACTAATAAATTTGTATTAGTCTGCCCTTTAGCCATTGATTTTTCAGGGAACCTTTGGAGGGCTAACAGGAAGTTTTCCCTTGGCACCGACATTACACACATCTAAGTAATTCCCCAGCCTGTCTGCTCACCCAAAAGGTGGTCTCCCCTCTGTTCCGAGCCTTGGTTTTCCTTCCCATTTACTGCTCTCCACCCGGTCCTCATTCCAGCTGAAACAATCTGCTGACCACGTGGTACACACATGATTTATGGTTTCCCACTTACAAACCTTCTTTGCCAAAATCCATATACATCCTTCACGACTGGCTTCCAAGAGCTTCCCCAGGGGCCCAGCCCACTGTGATCCCTTCTCTGCACACTGAGTTACACTCATACTGAGTTTGCAATCAATTAAAATGCTGGTGTTCTCCCTTTAACAATTATGTACAAAGTGATACACTGTCTGGGATTTGCTTCCAAATAATCCAGGGAGGGGGCAGCAGTGGGGGGCAGTATGCTAAGAGACTAGAGTGGTCACGAGTTGATCGTTAGAGCTGGGTGATGGGTCCATTTGGCTTCATCATACTGTTCTCTTAACTTTCGCTTATGTTCGAAAGTTTCCATAGTAAACATCTGACAATAATTACAAGGTCGTGGCTAATGACAATGACTAAGGTTCAATCAAACCCGGGATCTCCTGGCTTTCGGATCAGTGTTCTCTCCACCATGCTGTTTTTCACGGATGACTCTGTAGTTGCTATTACTGCATTTTTCACTGTATCAAATTGTATTCATTTATTCATTTGACATGGAAAGCCCTGGTTGCTTGACTCAGGGAGCTGGCAGTGGACCTGGGGACATAGGTAAACAGATAAATCACAGCCAAGTTGTGGGTGCAACAATTAAGATATGACTTGAGTAGAAACAGTTTCCTATGGGAAAACAGCCATCAAACCCTCTTGGGGGAGCCCAAGATGGTAGCAGAGCCGGGAGGAGGTATCCAAGGTCAAACTCAAGAGCTAAGCAGGGATGTTTTAGGGAAGGGGATTGAGGACAGGGATATAATTCAGAGAGAAGGTACAGCATGGGCAAAAGTGCATGGAGAGAGAACACAGGAAAGGGCAGGCCGGGCAGGGCCAGGCAGGGCAGAGGCCCTGATGAATTAATAGAAGAGAGATTGTGAAGGGGATTGGGTGCCAAGACGGATGGCTGGATTTTTGCTCTCTGGCAATCCAGAGCCAACAAGGAAGTAGCAGGACAACTGTGGGCTACTAGGTAGGCAAATGGCAGCTGTGTAGTGAGAGCCGGGAGTGGGCTTTTCTAACAGGCCAGAACCAGGATTAGCATCAGAGATGGAGGTACTCACCCTGGTGCAAAATGTAAAGAGGCATGCAAACCTTAATAACCCAGATAAATATTATTTTCATGCAATATAGTATTTTTTTTTTTTTACTCAAAATGAATACCAACAAAAGCCACAGTAGGGGTGGTGCCTGTGGATCAATGGAATAGTGCACTGGCCCCATATGCCGGAGGTGGTGGGTTCAAACCCAGCCTCGGCCAAAAATAAATAAATAAAGATATGATGATTTAAAAAAAAAAAAAAAGCCACAGTGAAAAAAATTCCAGGTTCGGCGCCCGTAGCTTAGTGGTTAGGGCGCAGGCCACATATACCAAAGGTAGTGGGTTCAACCTGGCCTGGACCTGCTAAACAACAATGACAACTGCCATCAAAAAATAGCTGGGCATTGTGGCAGGTGCCTGTAGTCTCAGCTACTTGGGAGGCTGAGGCAAGAGAATCCCTTAAGCCCAAAAGTTGGAGGTTGCCATGAGCTGTGATGCCACAGCACTCTACTAAGGGCAACACAGACTCTGTCTCAAAAAAAAAAAAAGAAAAGAAAAGAAAAAGAAAAAAAATTCCAAACAATAAATAAAAACAGCCTCTTGTTGGTTTTACAACTTAACTTAGTGGATGGACCACAGACCTTGAAACGCCAACCCTACCTCCCCCTCTCCCTGCCCCAAACCCACTGGGTAGGTTTATGACCATTGGTAATGAATTAAGAACAGATGGGACCACATGGCGCTTTACACATAGCTATTTTTTTTTAATTGTAGAGCTTTATTAACATTCTCATTTGGTTCACAATATGGGAGGATATGTTAATAAGCATAGATACCGAGGTATACATTCTCCCACACACACAGACACCTCATGGCTTGGCAGGGCACTGTAATGGACAGAGCAATAAGGGAGGAAAGATGGTCCTAAAACAATAGAAGTTCAGAGGGTGGCTCGGCACCTTTGGCTCAATTGGCTAAGGCGCCAGCCACGTACACCTAAGGTGGCGGGTTCGAATCCCCAGCCCGGGCCCGCCAAACAACAATGATGGCTGCAACCAAAAAATAGCTGGGCATTGTGGCGGGCGCCTGTGGTCCCAGCTACTTGGGAGGCTGAGGCAGGAGACTCGCTTGAGCCAGGAGTTGGAGGTTGCTATGAGCTGTGAAGCCATGGCACTCTACCCAGGGGGAGAGCTTGAGGCTCTGTCTCAAAAAAAAAAAAAAAAAAGAAGTTCAGAGGGTTAAAGAGGAGAAGCCAGATAGATGCAAGCAACACTTCTGGGACAGAAATGAAAGAACGTGGACGATGCAGGCGGATGCAGAAGTTTCAGCTCCTCTTGCACTCCGCAGAATTTATCCTATCCAACTAAACCATAAATGCTTCAGGGGCAAAATTCCCATTCTCCTGTTCTTCTGTATCATTTTGCATCCAGCTCAATAAGTTCTTATTAACTGATTAAGTGAAAAAAGAAGAGCTTAAATCCAAGGCACAGGCGAGTGATGCCAGAGCCAGACGGTTTCCTAATTCGTGCACAGCTTCTCCACAGGGAACAGCAGGGCGCAGGGATAAATATTCAGAAAGTAGCAACTGTTCGTGATGACTAAGACCCCCAAAGTCTAGAAAGTTATTTTCGTGACACTCCTCTGTCATTTTCCCCTCTTAATTTTGCATTCTTAGGACTAGAGAAAAGAATCATTGAAGTCAAGGCTCGGCGATACGGTCTCTGTACAGCTGTGATCAGATTAGAAGAAAAGCCGACGACGTGGCTGCTTCCACCCGCCTCGTACAACCGGAGAATAAATGAGCTGCTTTCCAGCGTTCTGTATCAAATATTAACTGGATCCCCACCTCACCCTCCTTCCGTGATTTCCACTCTGCTTGTGTGAGCTTCAGGCTTACGTGATACGAAGATAGCCCCACCTGTGCTGAGCAAATCAGAGGCCGAGTTCCAGGCCATGGACAGTGTAAATGACAGTGAGGGTGAGGCGTCATCCAGATGAATCATCAGGTGTGGGAAATGCGTTTGAGAGACTCAAAATAACCTGGGAGGCCTTAATAAAGAAAAGCCTACAAGACCTAACTTTCAGACGTCTTCGGAAGGCTGAGTTGCTTTGAGACTGAGGGTACACAGAAGGCAACTCGTTGCCCGTGGCCAGGCCCAGGCAAGAAGCGATGACTAAACAGGAAATGGGTTACTTAGCAGTGGGACGGATGTACAAGTGTTCAAAGCACAGGCACAAGACGTATACTCTGATATTCCTATAAAGTTAAAACAAAGCTACATTAACCCTGACAGGTGCATAAGAGGCCAGTGTGCTGAAGTTATATCTACTTCCATCTCCTGGAGATCTTTTTTTTTTTTTTGAGACAGAGCCTCAAGCTATCCCCCTGGGTAGAGTGCCATGGCATCACAGCTCATAGCAACCTCCAACTCCTGGGCTCAAGCGAGTCTCCTGCCTCCGCCTCCCAAGTAGCTGGGACCCAGGCGCCCACCACAACGCCCGGCCATTTTTTGGTTGCAGCCATCATTGTTGTTTGGCGGGCCCGGGCTGGGGATTCGAACCTGCCACCTTAGGTGTATGTGGCTGGCGCCTTAGCCAATTGAGCCACAGGCACCGAGCCTAGAGATCTTAATTCTCTGTGAATAATTGTGAATTCCTTAAAGCTGTTGTTTATGGGGTGTTTATTGGGGGTCATTATGTTCCCTGAGCTTCAGAGGCATAATATTTTTTTTTTTTCTTGAGACGGAGCCTCAAGCTATCCTCCTGGGTAGAGTGCCATGGCATCACAGCTCATGGCAACCTCCAACTCCTGGGCTCAAGCGAGTCTTCTGCCTCCGCCTCCCAAGTAGCTGGGACCACAGGCACCCGCCACAACGCCCAGCCATTTTTTGGTTGCAGCCATCATCGTTGTTTGGTGGGCCCGGGCTGGGGATTCGAACCCGCTACCCTAGGTGTACGTGGCTGGCGCCTTAGCCGATTGAGCCACAGGCGCCGAGCCAAGAGGCATAATTTTTAAATCCCCCAAAAGTCCCACAGGGGGGAAACATTATCTCCATTTTATAAAAGGAAGTTCACAGAGGTAAAGTTATTTGCCTGATTTCACAGAGCTGGGTTCATAATGGAGCCTGAATTCAAATTCAAACCTAGAGCAAAACCAGGCTTAGAGGAACTAGCAATTTTTCCTCTTGAGGTCTCAGTGACCTTACTTTTGTTGACTCAAGGTCAAGGCCGGGATTAGAGAGGAGGAGGGTGAAGTCAAGTTTGCCAGGGAAGAATCAGATTCTGTCTTCAACACTTTGTTCATCATGGAGTGTTTTGCACTGAACTTTGATTTTTAAAAAAATGTTGTATTAGGCTGGGCATGGTGGCTCATGCCTGTAATTCTAGCACTCTGGGAAGCTGAGGTGGGTGGATCCCTTGAGCTCAGGAGTTCAAGACCAGCCTGAGCAAGAGCAAGACCCCCATCTCCTAAAAAAAAAACAAAACAGCAGGTGCTGTGGTGAGCACCTGTAGTCCCAGCTACTGGGGAGGCTGAGAGAAGGGAATCACTTGAGCCCAAGAGTTTGAGGTTGCTGTGAGCTGTGACACCACAATACTCTACTGAGGGCAACATATGAGACTCTGTCTCAAAAAAGAAAAAGAAAATAGGCTCGGCGCCTGTGGCTCAATCGGCTAAGGCGCCAGCCACATACACCTAAGGTGGCGGGTTCGAATCCCCAGCCCGGGCCTGCCAAACAACAATGATGGCTGCAACCAAAAAATGGCTGGGCGTTGTGGCAGGTGCCTGTGGTCCCAGCTACTTGGGAGGCAGAGGCAAGAGACTCGCTTGAGCCCAGGAGTTGGAGGTTGCTATGAGCTGTGATGCCATGGCACTCTACCCAGGGGGATAGCTTGAGGCTCCGTCTCAAAAAAAAAAAAAAGGGGAAAATTAGAAATAGAAACAGATCCATACTTATATGTTTATTTTATTTTCAAAAAAGATGCCAAAGAAACCTAATTAGGAAGAAAAGTGTTTTCAGCAAATGATGTTGGTTGGTTCAGTGCCTGTAGCACAGTGGTTACAGTGACTGCCAGGTGCACAGAGACTCACAGGTTCGAACCTGGCCAGGGCCTGCTGAACAGCAATGACAACTGCAACAAAAAGATCGCTGGGCATACTTGGGAGGCTGAGGCAAGAGAATCTTTTAAGCCCAAGAGTTCAAGGTTGCTGTGAGCTGTGACGCCACAGCACTCTACCAAAGGTGACACAGTGAGAATTCTGTCTTAAAAACAAACAAACAAAAATAAAACCAAATGATGTTGGAATAACTACATACTCATATATAAAAATTAACCTTGCTTTAACTCGTACCATCCACAGAACCTAATTTGTGATGGGCCATAGACCAAAACATAAAAGCTAAAACTAAACTTATATAAGAAAACCTAGGAGAATGTCTTCATGACTTGGAGGAAGACAAAAGCCAAAAAACTAAAGAAAGAATAAATGAGACTTAATCCAAATTAAAACTTCTGTTTGGAAGCCTCATCAAGAAAATTTATAGTCAAACCACAGTGTAGAAGAAACTATTTGGAAAACATCTGAAATATTGGTATACTGATACCTGGGATATACTAAAAACTCCTGAAACTTAATAATGCAACAATAATAGGCATTTTTAATGGTCAAAAATTTGGATGCTTTACACCTTACAAATGATCGTGTATGGGCAATAAACACATGTAAAAACATTTAATACTGGGCGGCACCTGTGGCTCAAAGGAGTAAGGAACCGGCCCCATATGCTGGAGGTGGCGGGTTCAAACCCACCCAGCCAAAAACTGCAAAAAAAAAAAAAAAAAAAAGAAACATTTAATACCTTTAGTGAACAGGGAAATGCACATTAGAACCACAATGAGGTAACAGTCCACATCTATCAGCATGGCTAAAATGAAAGACTGACATCACCAAAAGTTGGTGAGAATATGGAGCAATCAAAGCTCTTGTACAGTGTTGGCAGGAGGGGATGTGTACATTCCTTGAATAAGCACATTGCAAAAGATCTGCAATTTCTTATAAAATGAAAGATATACCTACTCTATGACCCCAAACTTGCCTTCCCAGACATTTCACCCAAGAGACCTAAAAATAATGTCCATAAAAGGTCATGTGCAAAATTGCTCTTATCACCTTTATTCATAATAAACCTTAATCTGGAAGCGCAGGTGTCCATCAGTAGGAGACC